>NDGN011387391.1:0-14605 GCA_002564285.1 Tympanoctomys barrerae | reverse complement strand
TTGAACTCAGGCCCTTGCGCTTGCCAGGGAAGCGCTTATTCTACTGAGCCATCTCCCCGGCCAGAATACTTCTAATTTGCCATATCATATTCTGATCATTGAAAGAAACAGATATTATTTTTTACAGCCATTACCATTGGAGATATACAAATTAACAGGCATGAAGAGGCTGATCCACTGACCAGCCATAGCTAAAAGTGGTATCTGAGAAGAGCGAGATTGTCCAGTGGGGAAACTACGTACCCAAACAGCCTACACACCTACCCACCACCGCAGCAAGTGCCCAGGTATTACTGCCACAGTCGCCCTGGATGAGACTCGGCAGTAAAGGTGTCCCTTCAACATCAGTCTGTAAGACAAAGGCGCCACTGTCACGGCCAAGGGAAGCTACAGCTTCGGCTCCCTGAGGCACACCCCTTCCTCTAGTTCAAAGAGCAGCCCTTGCCAAGTTTTGCTTTAGTTAGAAGCCAATGTAATATGGAAACATTTATGGATGAAATGCTGCGATATCTAGGATCTGCCTCAAAATAAACCAGAGGAAGATGAAAATAGAGGAAAGATAGGTCAAGAGTTGTCGATTGCTGGGGAAATTAGTTTTCTTTCAACTGATTTTAAGAGACAAAGTAAGAGAGGCAGAGAAAGTCAAAGTGAAAGATCTGTAGGTTAATGGATTTCGGTCCAGTGCCACAGCTAAATTAGTGTAATTCACATCGTGTTGAGGAGACCAAAGAATGACAGAGTCTGCGGCTTGCAGAGTACAGAACTGACGTGGAGTTATTTTGAGAATCATAGTCCAAAAGACATGACTCTCAACCAAGGAAAAAATGTATTTTGGGCTGTGTAAGGAATGTCTTTCTCCATATGAGTAGCTTGGTGCTGGCTAAAAAGGCAGAACTGGGCAGGAAGAACTCTGGCTGCCACCTTAGGAGGCCCGAGTTCCGCCCTCCAGCCCAGGATATCCAACTCGCTGGGTTTGCCAGGGCTCAGTGCTCTCAAGTTTGGGCTTACATGAAAATTGTTTGTTATTTTCAAAAAGCTCCCTTTCACACAAGATGATTCTTCTTTTTGTTGTTAAACTACTGCTTTTACCTTTTTCCAACAACAGCAGCAATAACACAGCAATTTTATAATCGGGCTCAGTGTCATCCATACAAAAGGACAGCAGCTGTAATGCCTCACGCCTTGGGAAAACAGCAGTGGATGGGTCAGAAATAATGCTGGCTTCTCTGTCATACTCAGGAGTTCAAAAGATCAGCCAGGGATAAGGGGGGTGGCCACACAGATTACTCCTGCCTGGGTGCATTCACCCAGCTTGGGAAAGCCGGAAGAGAAAGGGCAGCTGTGGTAGGGTCCCTGGGGGTCCTCTTCCTCTTGGACTCTGGACTTTTGTGACAGCTTTGGCCAACGGGATGACTGCAAGTGCAAGGCAAGCAAAAGGCTTTAAAACGCCTGCATGCTGAAGCTGGTGCTCTTCTGCTGTTCTTGGCAATCCAGTGGTGTGACCACTGCTATGTAAACAAGTCCAGACCAGCCTGTGTGACAAGACAGACATGGTCAAGTCTCATACATCGCCCCAGCTGAAAGGAGGCCAATGGCAGACCATGTGAGCGAGGCATCCTAGAACCTGCATGCCCAGCATGCCACCAGCTGACCACAGTCATCTGACAAGCCAGCCTCCGTGAGAACTGGCCTGCCAATGCATGAAATCTGGAGAAATCACAAATGTGTATTATTTAAGCCACAACCCTGGGATGATTTGCTACACAAAAAGCCAACAGACACAACAGAGCGTGAAAAGATGCTAAAGACATGCTGCGCCGCACTGGCCATCCTGGCATCTGCCCCCCAACAGCTTATGATGCAGCAATCGATGGGGCTTACTATTGATTCCGTTGTATGCCACTGTCCTCAGGATAACCTGACATAGTGCCAAAACTGACCAAGCACCCTAATATTCATCTTAAGACAGTATTTGCTACAACTTTGGGAATCTATTGAATGCTCTTCAGAGGTTTTTGAGCCTCCTAAAATTAAATGAACTGTGTTCATGTTTTCTTCTTGGGGAAAAGATGTTCAAGATACGGAGTATAACAAAGAACTATCCAGGTACACACTGCCTAGAATCAGTATTATGTCGGCATATTTGCTTTGGATTTTAAAAAATATATTTTAAAAATTACTGGCCCCCACGTGTGAAGGGGTCACAATGAGTGGCTTCCAAGAGTCCAGCATAGGAAGTGTAAACAATCAGGAGTCGTGTGGAGTCATACAATTCTAACCAGCTGCTGCTGACTTCTTGGGGCCATACACAACACCTGCCTAGAGCAAATTCTAACCCGCTGCTCTTATTTCACACTACTAAGGTCACAACTCCAGAGGAAATGCAGAGCTCTTGGAGGTCGAAGTGGTTTACACAGCAACCAAAGAAGGCAAGCTTTGTAGGCTCTAGCCAGTAAGAACGGCCAAGGAAGTGACGCGCCCGGAAGTACAGGTGATGATAGACCGGTACGGTGACGTCACCGGAAGTACAGGGTGCCGCAAGACAAACTTACTTAGGTGGGTAAAATATGCAGCTTCGGGCTCTTGTAGGATGAACGGGGGCAAAAACACGCGTGAAAGGTTTTCAGCACACTCTACGCATCTGACACAATCCCTCAAGGATTGCCCAATGCAAGCTACCCAAGACCTGCAATACCTGGCCCAGTTGAAGGCCCCCTTGCGCATGAGGTGTGAGAACTGTGTACACGAAAGGGAAAAACTTCAGCGCTTGCCAAGAAAGGGCGCAGAGTGAGGGCCACCTGGATCTGCCCATCTTCTGCATTGGGTGCACTTGGCGGCTGGCAGAGACCACCTTCAAGACCCCCTGAGCTAGCCCTGGCAGTGCAGGCCTATGACCCAGGCACTTGGGAGCCTGAGGCAGGAGGAAGGCATGTTCAAGACCAGCTGAAGCCACACAGAGACCCTGCCTCGGTGACATCAAAGGCTGTAAGACCTGGCGGTCCAAGGCAGGAGGTCTTGGTGCCAACCAGAGGCATGACTGGCAGCCACCAGCATCCTGCAAAGCCTGCTGTGCCAGTGAAAACTTGACCCCAGGGACTAAGCTCTATGCTGTCTTCTCACCTCACCAGGCATGAGCTCTGCCTGTCACCACCCCAGCACTGTACTGAGTGCCCTGACATCCCTGAAGCACCTCTCAGCTGAGACATGCAAAGAGTGCAGAGGGTCCTCTCCAGCCAGCCTGTAGCTACGGCACTAGGTGAGCCTCCTCAGACCCACTGCACAGCTTTGGGTCATAGCCTAGGAGTGTGAGGTGCATGTACCACGTTGGCCCATCCTTCCCCCACCTGATACCCCAAAACAGATCCATGTCACAGAAGCCACAGGAGGCTGAGCAACCCACCACTGACCACACAGTTGCGGCACACATAAAGGGAATGCTTTGAACACTCCTGAACATCTCTGCATGGTTATGGCTCAGGTCGGGCAACCAGGCCACACGGGCTTATTCCACCAAAATATGACAAATATGCTTACCAACAAGAAGGCTGCATAAAACAAGTGGAAAAGTACACAGTACAGATTATATCTTCGCCCCGTAATTCTAACTACATAAAAGCACTGTGTGTTTGGGTACACTGGAATGAAACCCAAAGGCATAAAAATAATTATTATGTTGGAATATAATAATACTATGGATGGATTCTTCTGAGTTTTTTTTTCTTATAGTCTTTTTTTATAGTCTTTTAAAGCTGATACTGATATAGTAATGAATCAAAAATGAGTTACAACCTCCATCTCTAAAAGGCCTTCTTGAACGGCCCCAGAATACACATGCACAGGCACAGGACTACCTTGGTCGTATCTAGACTCTTAAAGAAATCACCCGAAACCCTCCCCAGATGGGAGGAAAGCCTCACTAGGCTGAGATCAGAACACCTGTGCCCTGTTAGCAGCTCTGTCACAGACTAGCTGTGGTTTCAGAAATCATTTAACCCCATTAGACCTGTTTAGGAAGTCAGACAAAAGGGTTTAGAATACAATTCAGAAGTTTTGGGCCAGCAAGCTAGTTCAGCAGACTAAACACCAGCTTAGACAAGTGTAGGGACCAAGGTTTGATCCCCAGCACCACATGCCGCACTGGCCCCGTCCCCCAGGCAAGCTGAGCAGATGACTGGGACCAGGTGTGGCAGCGCACACCTGTCAAGACTGAAAACAGGAGGAACACCATGAGTCCCAGCTGCACAGGGAGACCCTGTACCAAAGACTTAAAAAAAAAAAAAAAAAATCGGAAGCTTTCATTGGGCTTTCTAGAAGGCAGTGTATGTTCTGCTTTCTACACCGTAGTACATGATGGTAAACTGATTTTATAGTTCAGATAAAATACCTCAAAGTCTCCTGAGTTCAGGGGGGAGGGTTTTGGGAAGGTGACTGAATTATGACAGCTCTCTCAGTGGATTAATCCATAGATGAGATCGTAATCTGATGGCATTACTGGGCAATAAGGCAATTTAGGAAGTAAGGTTTAACTGAAGAGAGTGGACCATGGAGATGAACTGCATGCGGTCCCCGCCCCGTCCTGTCTAGCTGTCCTATGCTGATTCCTGGCTGCCAGGCAGAGCAGCATTCTCCCACCATGCCCTTCTGCCGTGGTGTCTCTGCTTTGCCACGGGCCTAACTGCAAGGGAGTGGGAACCCTGGAGTAACACCGGAAACTAACTGTGAGCCAGAATAAATCTTTCTGCCTTTGAGCTATTTATGGCGGATCTTTGGTCGCAGTGATACCAAACTCACTAGAATACTACAAATGTGTTTCTAAGACTACACCCAGGACAGCGCAGACCCTGCCAGGCACTTCCTATACTTCAATGCCAGAAAGCGGGGCCTCCTTTTTGTCCTCCGAACCTTGCTCTCCACAGTACTGCGCTTCTTCAATCAGGCTATTTTCTCCTCCTCCGAGGCTGAATGTGAGTTTTGGAAGCAGCCGAAAGAGGCTGGTGCCGTCTGGTGAGGAAGACGGCTGGTAGGGCTAGCATCGTAGGTCAGAAAGCAATAAGAAAACGGACTTCCTTGGGTGGCTCACCAGCCATTCCAAACATGCTCTCAGCAACGGCAGGGACGCTGTTCCCGGGGTGGCGCCTCAGGAGGGAAGGCAGATACAGGGTGCATCCTATGGCTTGTCACCAGGAAGGCCCTTACTTTAGGGAAGGCGTCTCAGATTTTTCTCTCAAGGGTGGCTGTCATAAATATGTTAAAAAGAAAAACATGAATGCTCCCCTAAGATGCCCCAAAACCTCTGCCTCTGCCAAAATAAACTCTGAATTTGAAATTCAAAACACAATTTGTTTACCATTATTACAGAATGTGCTTGCAAGGCTGAGATGTTTATTTTTAATACCTTTGGCATTTACCCTTTAACCCCTTATTTGCTCTGTAAACAACAAGCCCAAGCAAGGATAGAAATAAAAATATTAGGGGCTTGGGATGGAGATGGATGGCGGAGTGCTCTACTCGCATAAGCAAGGTCCTGAGTCTGAACCCCATGACCACAAATACACAAATTTTACACTTTTCATCACATAATGGTAAAAACACAAATTATCACATATTATATATAAAAAATTAGAATGCTCAAACTTGCAAAATCAAGACTCTATATACAGTTCTACACATTCAAGCTACACCTCATTTGTAGTTTTGTTGGTTTTGTCTGGGTTTGGTTTTTAGGTAAGGTTTCACTGTGCTGCCCAGGCTGGCCTTGAGCTGCCACCTCCCACCTCAGCCTCTGCAGGAGCCGAACCCTTTGCCCTCATACAGAGGTGTCCGAATATGTGTACTGGTGGAAGCTCACAACGGGGTTCTCACAAGTTCCTACCAAGCCCAATCCCTGGTTCTCACCTCACCAGGAAATGCAAAGTACTTAACGTCTTCATTTCACGCAGCCTCACCTGAGCTCAGAGCAAGCCGTGGTGGGGTACACACATACAGTCACAAAATGCTCGCCACTGTTCATGATGCAGGCAGGCCCAGGGATGGGGAGCTGCCTTCTCAGGCTGTAGCGAGTTCTGAGCACCAGCAGCTGGGAGCAGGCTTTCCCTGCTTTCCTGCCTCCCAAATGCACAGGAAGCACCAGACTGCTCCCCCTTTCCAGGGAGTCCCAGTAATAAGTGTGGATGTTCCGGTCAGTGCCCCTGCCATCACTGGGGATGCAGCTGAAGGTGAGATGGGCATTCTGCTGAGGGAACGGGAGGAGCTCCGTGGTCCATCAAACGCCACTCAGATTCACAGTGCTGGTTACAAGCAGCTGCTCCGCTACAGATGCATTTGGCCTTTCCCGTTGCAGAACATGCAGTCTGGGAGTATGGTCAGCGGAGCCACAGCCTAGGTCCAGCACTCTGCGTCTTCTCTACAGATCAACACTCCCCCTTGGGTCCTGGCCTCCGAGGGTGGTCCACTCACACTGACCCAGAGTGACAGCCTTGGCTCCAGAGCTTTTTGTAACCTTTGTCATCAACAAAACATATGTGCTTCATCCAACTCCTCAGGTTGGCTCTGTGGCTTCTTTTGTTCACCAGGCGACCTCCAGGAGGCTGATAAACTAGTGCGTGGAAATGAACTAGGTTCTCTTCCTGACAGTCCTTTTTGTAATGGGTTCTGGACTTTCAAAATATGCTGTGGCCTCCTCCCTAAAGAGCCTCCCTACCTGGGATCGTGAGATCCACCAGACTTCTACATTTATCTCTCTTCCCATGCATATCTGCCATCTACTCACAAGAAATACTCAAGTAAGGAAAAGGGAACCAATCTCACACATTTTCTGAGGTAATAACCAATTCCGATTTACTCAAATATTTCTGCATCTTAACTCACAGTTATCTTATGAATCACAGTTTCCGGGAACAGAGCACACAGCAGACCTACAGATAAGAGTTTCTGTCCACTGACCATCTAAACTGGCCATGGCCACAAAAGTGGACCTTCCTTCACAGATGATGAGAAAAGCCAGATTTAACAAAGGAAACTCAGTGTGTACTGGTATCAGTTAAAGTCCCAGGCGACTTCTGTACCCTCCTAAACATTCACCAAATTGTGAAAACATATAGAGATTTAAAAAAAAAAAAAAAAATCTATGGGGCCAGGAAGATGGCTCAGTAGAACAAGTGCTTGCCTGGCAAGCACAAGGGTCTGAGTTCAATCCCTGATTCCCCCCACCACCAAAAAAAAAAAAAAAAAGACCAAAAAAAAGATTGTCTTAAAAAAAATCTTTCAGCCTACTAAGGAACAAGAGTCAACTATCACCTGTTCATGTTCTAGTTTTCCCAGGATGAGCAAGTGTTCCAAGGCGGGCTTTTGGGAGAGTAATATGAAGTGAACTACTGTATGCTGTGTTCATGAGTCAGAGGACAACCCTGTGCATGAGTCACAACTAAGTCCAGAGAGGACCTTGGGTACAAGTGGAGAGCCTTCCTGAAAGAGTGCACGCGCGCGTCCACACGTCCACTGCATAGGTGTCCCTGCTACAGCCTAAGGACCTCTGCTCCTGCTGTTTGTTGGACACACCCAGGACAGAACCTTGCTGTCCCTTCCCTTCCAGCTCTGAGAAACTGAGGAATACATACCTGGGCAGGCCCAGACAGGTGTGGGACTCAAAGGGAGGCTTCACTTGGCTGAATGGACTATTATATAAGCACTGAATATCCTAACAGGCGTTTCTAATTATGTAAGGCATTCACGCTCCCTTGTAAGGCAACTGAACATATCTAATGAATAGAATTTTTCAAGTCTGGGAAGAAATGATTCATTTCATTTTGGCCAAATTACTGAGGATCTGGGAGACCTATCAGTGGCACAGATCCTAGTTCAGGACAGCCAGATGTTTCAACTCTTCCACCAGGAAACTGTGGCCTTGGAACCGTGTCTGATGGCAGATAGTCTCCCGGCGCCCAAAACATCTCCATCTGTCCTGATGGCAGGAAGCCTGTGGACAGGTAAGCCACACCTGTCCTGCGGGAAGTCAGTTCAGGAAGGCCTAGGATAGGACCCCTCCGCGTGCATTCGACCAAACCCTAACTGGGGAGCCCCGCGCTGAACAGACCGCGGAGTTGGCAGGTCTCCAGAAACTGTCATCCTTGGTTACTTTTTAAGCTGCCCAGCAAGAGCTGGGCAGTTTACGAAGGGAAAGTTCATTTGCTCACGGTAACACTCAAGTAGCTACACTTGGTAGATTCCTTAAATCTTGATACACACCTCTCTTCCTTCCTTCCTTCCTTCCTTCCTTCCTTCCTTCCTACCTTCCTTCCAAACGCTGAACCGCAGAAAACAGCAATTCTAACGAGCTAGGACCATCGTGTTACCTACACTGGGGTGGGTGGGCAGATGCCCAGTGAAGCCCCCACTCAAAAGCACTCTCAATGTAAATGGTGTTCTGTGGGGTTCAAAAAATAACATGAGGTATGCTGATGTCTTAACCCTTAACACTGGAGAAGGAAGTTTATTTATAGATGAAGCATTCTCTTAGCTGGGGCAAAGGTGACATAATTTCGGACTTCATAAAAAGTAAACGCTTTGGTCAAGAATGTCTTTTAAAGGTTTTGTTTGTTTTCAAACATGCTTTTACATAAGTACACAGCGCCGGGTCCTGGGCTGCATCCGGGCGGGCTGGGACGTCGCTTCCCTGGCCTCTGCCAGGTCTGGCAGACTGGGCCGGCGGGTTAGGGGTTCTCATGGGTGTCTTTCGGTCCTTAAATGCCAGCGACCCAGAAGGGGACGCGTCCGCCCAGGTGGGCGGGAGTAGTCGTGGTAAACAAACAAGACTGGAAACTAGAAACCTTGTAGAACTTTCCCTCTAGCGCTCCCGACGACGGCCAAGCTCCGGGAAGCAGAGTCCGCGGCGCTTTTGTGGAAGGAAACGACGCCACCGGGAGCCCGCGGGCTGCGGCCGAGCTCGGCGCGGGAAGGGGTGCGGCCGGCTGCGGTCTCGGACGCGAGAGTCACCGGCGGCTGGGAGGCGGCGGCGGCCGGGACCTGCGCCCAGGTGCCGACCCGGGCGCCCGCACGCGCGGTCGGGGCCCCGCCAGGTGCGGCCCCACCTGCGCCCCGGGGACCGATGCGCCCCGAGCGCGCCCCAGCAGGCAGCCGCCGCGGAAAGTTTCGGGGAGTGCAGCAAAGTTTTCCGCGGCCCCTCGATCCTTCCCCCGACTTCGACCACACCAGCGGGGAGTCCCGCGCCTTGCTTCCCCGGCCCCGCCAGACTCACCATGGTGACCGCGCCTCCACCCGGCCGGCCCGGCCGCCTGCGAGCGAGCGAGCGAGCCGCGGCTGGACCTCAGTCTCCGGGGCAAACTTCAAAAGTTGGTTCCAGTCGCCAAAAGCAGCCTGCCGACGCCCAAGCGCTCCCAGGAGCCAATGGGAACCCAGGAGGACTCCCCGCGCGGGGATCGGCGCTCTGTGAGGGCGACGCCCCGGCTCGGCACAGATCAGCACCCGTGCGCTCGGCCTCGCGTCGGGAGCCCAACTCCGCTCTGCCCAGGTCCCCACCGCGCTGCCCTCAGCGCGCTCGGCCGCTCGGCTGCGCTCGGCCGGGCCCGGAGACCTGGCCATAAATGGAGAAGTCGGCGTGCGCCTGGCCAATCAGCGCGCGGGCCTCTGCGTCACCGCCCACTGCGCGGTGCGGCAGGGCGCAGGGCCCGCTGGGATTTGTAGTCCGCGAGCCCCGCTGCGGGACACCGCCCCCGGGCAGAGACCACCAAGTCCACGACCTAGTCGTGGGGTTTGCCTGCAACCTCCTTATTTATTTGTTTGTTTGTTTGTTTGTTTGTTTATAAGAAAAAATTTTTTCAGCGTAAACGTCAGCGTCGTGGCAGCAGCAAAAAAGGAATCCTATTTCCTGCGTCTGGACTGTGAGGGGAGGAGACCGCACCCCCCACCCACACTTCTCTACCTGGATTTCCTTGGAAACAAAGGGCGGGAGATGGCGGAGGTGCGCGGCCGAGGCAGGAAGACCGCGTCGCCGCACGGCAGCTCTGGCCTGGCGAGGACACCTGGGGCGGGCATGGGGCCGAGCTACAGGGTCAGGCCAGGTGGGCGGCGGGGCCTGGGCGCCGTGGGCAGGTAGTCCGATTTTATTCTACACACGTCGGGGGACGTGACTGCGGGCCATCCTCGCGTCTGCGGAGAAAGACCTGCGCGCTGTGGAGCTGAGCACCTCCTCCCGCTTGCACACGAGGTCCTCGAGTTGGGAAGGGACGCGATGATCATCAACTTCCCCGGAAAGGGTGAAAAGTCGATGCGCCTGTCGCCCGCAGCTCAAGAGTGTGCTGTCGCGGCCACGGCAGGGGGCACCTTGGGAACGGCGGGACTCCAAGAGGCCAAGCACAGAACTTTCACGTTTGCGTCTCGATACAGAGAGAGACCCGGGAAAGCCGCGGAGGCGGCCGATCAGCGGTTTCGCAAGCGCTGGCGGCGCTTGGGTTCTTACCCAGGTGAGGAAACTAGTCTGGAATCGGACAGTGGTCATGGTTACAGAACTTTGGGAATACACTGAAGCCCCCGACTCATACAGTATCTTACGGCATGTGAACTGTATCTCGGTTTTTTAAGCTGGAAAAAAAAACAAATTCTCTTAGTTATTCTTCATTCACACAGGGCAAGAAAGACAACTGAGTACCTACGGTAGGACATAGGCTACTCCAGAGCAGGAGCCGGTCCTGGCTGAGCTCAAGAGTTTAGAAGGGGGTAGACAGATGATAATTTGAAAAAGAAGGGCCGGGGAGATGGCTCAGTAGAATAAGCGCTTGCCTGGCAAGAGCAAGGGTCTGAGTCCAATCCCTGGTTCCGCGAAAGAAAGAAAGACAGACAGACAGACAATAGCTGGACTGGTGGCATACACCCCAACAATTCAGGAGGCTGAGGGTCACATGACTCTTAACAGTTTGAGGCCAGCTTAGCAGCACAGCAAGACTATAGAGAGCCCTCCCTGGTCCTTGTCTTGGTCCAGGAAGATTATATTTGTAATCCCATGGATAAGGTATTGGGATCCTGTCAAGTTAATTCTAATCTACCACATCCAGTGCAACTCACAGTGAGAATAGACACTAAAGCATATTTGTAGTAATGGAGAACCCAGGGGTCCTAACTCCAGCCAAGATGATGGCTATCCAGAACAAAGCCTCAACCCTGGGCTGAACCTGGGTTTTATTCATTTATGAAGAAAGGAGTGGCTTGAGGAAGAGTGACTGTGAGACCGGCAGGACATAAGTGAGTACCACAAGCTGGGCTGGGTCGGAGGCCTGCATTCACCTCTGCACTATGCAAAGCATAATCTGCATTACACAATTGAGATAGTATCTGATGTTTTGGGGTCTGGGCTTCAGCTCTGATGTGTAATCTTTCAAGCCCCAGGAAGTCCTAGCCTCTATCTCGAGACCTAATCCCAGCCAACATCTTGACCTGGCTTACACCCGAGAGCAGCAGGTGGGGTTCTGGGGAAACTTACCTGCCTTCTTCAAAGACTAGCACCAGCACCTCGGCTCGACTAATATGCATTACTTAGAGCCAACTGAAGGGATAAGGAAAAGTCCTAGCCAGCTCTACATATCTATACGTGGAAATAGGGTCAGGCTCGCCAAAACGGAGGCTGTCGCTCTTCTTCCAAGGAGAGTCACCAGTGGTCCTCCACACAAGATCCTGTCTCAAAAAACAAAACAGTAATGACGTGTGCCTGTAGTTTTGCGCAGGGAGTTTTGTACAGTAGCTTTGCCTGTAGTACTGGGAGGTCTAGTTCAGGTGAGATGACCCATGGGGAACAGTCGGTGGAGGAACAGAACGGAACACATTTACACAAGCCATGGGTGTGAGTATAAAATGACACGTGCGTGAAGATGGTCACCAAGCGTGATCCTTTGTGCGTTCCCCCACTCCCCAGGATCTAGGTCAGGGAGACCCAGGGATGGTTGCGGCTCCCTGAGTCCTGCACGGAGTTGTGGGGGTGCTGGTGTGCTTTCCCTGCAAGAGCTCTCCTGGAATTCTCCGCCATGACACCTCAGCCAAAGCGCAGGACTCTCGATTGTATGAGCAGTCCTTCCTTGGGTCTTTGTCTATCATTGTCCTTTGCTTGAGGTAGACAGATGATTGGAACTGAGCTTAACGCCAAAAAGCGGAGGCTCTGCTCGGATTCTCAGAACACACTAAGTCACGGTTTGGATGTAAAAGGGGATTGTATAGTATCACATGGTGCAGCCTGCAATCTTGTGAACAGTCTCCCCGGGTGGGGAAGTGCGTTGCTGCTCTGGCCAGGTTGGCCCCAAGTCCCGGCCCCTGGGGACTCAGGGTTTACGTCCTTTGCTCAGTGACCTTTCTCTGCCCTCTCTTTCAAGGTGAGGCTCACTGTGCTGCGCAGGCTGGCCTGGGACTCCTGGCCTCGAGCAGTCCTCCTGCCTCAGCCTCTCGCACCTGGTGAGCTCACTGCCTGCTCCTTTTTCATTCCCCCGGCGTCTTACTTGGATGATAAGTGACATCATCACCCTAGAATTTTGGCCAAATTAAAAACTCTTCACCTTTGCCAGCACTGTGGTGACCCGACGTGGGCTCCTCAGGAAGCGGAGGCAGGAGGATCCCCAGTCTGAGGCCAGGCGGACCACCTAGCGAGACCTTGTCTCACAGTGAAAAGGGCTGAAGACAGCGCTCCCTGCTTTCCACTCCCAGCGCTGTAAGTGCGGAGGCAACCCCTCGCCTTGCAGATGAGCGTGTTTCCAATTTTCCTGATTTTGTATATATTTTCAGGGGAGTCCACAATATCAGTTTTGCTTTTCCAATTTTTTATTTTGTTTCTTGTGCTGGCAAGAAAACCCTGGCCTTGTGCATATTAAGCAGGTGCCTGACCACTGGGCTGTCCTCCCAGGCCTGGACACTAAATTCCTGTTTTCCTTTGCTTTTGTTTATTTATTTTTGTATTTTAGGGAAGGGTCTACAGGGTGTTCAGGGTCTCACTACTAGATCAGACTCGTAGCAGTCCACCTGTTTACAGCCTCCCAAGAGCTGGGGCGGCGGGCACGTGCTACCACACCCAGTCTCAACTGCGGCCTCCGTGCATCCTGGGGGCAGGGCCAGCACAGCAGGCCCAGGGACCGAACCCCATGCCCCTGTGCTGCTTGCAGGTGCTTGAATCTGCTGAGCTATTTGGCCGGCCCTCTTCTTTTGTTTTTTTGAGAAAGTCTCCTCACTATGTAGTCCAGGTTGGCCTTGAACTCACTAAACTTGCAGTGACCCTCCTGCCTCAGCCTCCTGAGTCCCGTGATTACAGGATATTTATTCTTCTTCAAGGCCGCAGTGGCTGGGAAGAGGAAGCAGTGTTTCTAACTGTGCGACTTCCTCTAGACACGTGATGGAGCTGTTCCGACGACGTTGCGCGCACCTTGCTGTGATTAACAGCCCTGTCTCTGGGGCTGAATGGAAAGGAAAGCGAGAAGACACCAAGATGGGCACAAACGCCACTTCCCATTTAGGGTTATCGATGAAAACGGAACTACCATTTGCGCCTGCTGGGAAACAGTCCGCACGGAAATCACGCCAGGCAACAGGACGGATTTTCATGGCAGTTTTTTCCACAATAAAATTCTGAATTCTTTCACAGCAACAAAGTTAAAGTAAAATTTGTTAGTAGGGAAGTTAGGTGAGAGGCTTGGAGGAGACACTCGTGGAACAGAGACACGTGTCTTACAAACCTGACGTGTCCGGGACACTCGTTGCCATCATAATGGGCATCGCTGACTAACTTGGCTAAGGAGGAGCCGCGGAACTCAGTGCCTCTTTCTAGAGTCTTCCCTGGCCTTCCACGCATGCCCTGAGCTGCTCTTGCAGTGGAGGAGCCAAGCTGGAAGAGCGTCGGAGAGCTCACCCGCGCCCCCTCTCAGCCGCCCAGCACCAAATCCACACTTCACCCTGACTCGGAGGCCCAAGCGCTTGGCCGCAGGCCGATGTCCTTCAGAAGAAAACTTCCCTTCAGCAGGAATGGAACAAACTCGCCGAAGCCTGTCGGCGTCCCCAGACTGGAGCTCTCAAAAAATTACTGCTTTTTAAATAGGATACGAGGGTTGCACTTGGGAGCTCTGGGTGTAGCTCCAGGGCACAGTGCGTGCTTCGCAGGCGTGAGCCCTGGCTTCCAGGCCAAGTACCGCAAAACAAAACAAAATACATTCGCACGAGACCTTAGCTCATCTTTAAATCCTGCCCTCCCATGTGTTGCTATTGATTTATACAAAACATACTGAATAGATGTGTATTGCTCGGGTGGTACATTGCTGTAATCGCAGCACTCAGGAGGCTGAGGCAGGAGGATCGCTGTGAGATTGGGGTCACCCTGGGATACAAAGTGGGCTCAAGGCTAGCCTGAACTTCATAGTGAGATCCTGTCTCAACAAACAAGCAAACAGATATGCAACAGTTGGTAACCTGTTGCCACTTCTGACTAATGCATGTTTGCTATAATGTTTATTTTATTGAAATAAAGAGTAGTTATTTTTTAATTAATTAATTAATTAATTTAGCAGAACCGGGACTTGAACTCAGGTCCTTGCACTTGCCAGGCAAGCACTTATTCTACTGAGCCATC
>NDGN011387376.1:1782-15747 GCA_002564285.1 Tympanoctomys barrerae | reverse complement strand
AAGTCCTCACCCCATGACTGCATGAGGCTTTGGGGAGACAACTAGACACAAACCATAACACTCACATAAACCTTGCTTTGAAAGATTAAATGACATCTTAACATCTTTTCTTTGTTTCATGCCTTGGAAGTAGATTCATGCATGCTACCAGCATATGTATGGTACATACAGTGTAGAGTGGTGTATACACATCACTCAAATGATACTACTTTTCCTTTCCAGCTGTTCTGTTAAATATATACATCAGTTTGTACTACCTAATAGATTAAGAATAATTCAAAGTTAATTATTTCTTTCAACAGGTGTTACAAAGGTAGATTATGGAGATATATCATCAAGACTTGGTCTGAGACACAAACTACAATGCAAACCTTTCTCTTGGTACCTAGAGAATATTTACCCTGATTCTCAGATTCCGCGTCATTATTTCTCACTTGGAGAGGTAAAAACATATATATTCTGGTTTTATTATGCTGTTACCTTCTTATAAAAAGGGATAAAATTTCCAGTCTCCACTGTACCTGCTTAAAAGTACCTTCAAATTCAAATTACATGACCTCATCAAGTGTGGGAAAGTTCTAGAGTCTGCTTCATAACTTGAAATCTTCTGATTTGTTTTATCATTCTATAATTAATTATTTTTTTTAGTTAATTAAAATAACAGCGCTCTATCCTTGACTTTTTAGGTTCTTGCTTGGAAAGTAGCACTTTTGTTACCACATAGCAGTGTCATCAGCAGGCTTGTTATTTTAACAAACCCATTTCCTTGAGGTCATATACTTATAAAGATAATATCTTAGCATTAGTCCAAATGAAAGCTTGAGAAATGTCATTCATAATAAATTGCAGAGAATTGATAAGGAAATTTGAAAGCCCATTCATAATAAACTGTATTTTGGGCATAGGTTTATTTTCCTTTGGAGTTTTTAATCTCTCTGGGCAGGAAAGTTGGAAAGAATGGTGAGTCCTTTAATTATTTCTCTTAGAATTCAGCACTTTCTTTTGAAACCTGAAATAGTGTATTTATTAATGCTTATAGTTAGAGTTGTGCCTAAATCTTTTTATCCCGATGAGTATCTGTACTATAGATTCGGGTATGAAGAGGGACTTTCACTCTTCTCTCCTGGTGTAACTACCAGGGTGGTCACAGGAGCTATTTATTTCTTGTGCTGTCTTCCTAGAATGTTAGTAACATCCATTTTGTCTTCTAGCTTGACCTCTGCTCTATGTATAGCAATCCAAATAGCTTCTTTCCTTGGCCCAGAGAGTCTGGGGTTTTGTTGTGTTTTGCTTTGTTTTGTTTTAATATTCTGAAATGTTTATTTGCTAGGTCAACAATCTCCCAGAAACCTGAGTTCTTCCTTTTCTTGGGAGAAAACATGCTGTCTTCATGTATGGCCTTATTAAATAAGTTTTACTCTCTTTTAAGTTAGTACATTCACCATTTTGCAGTTTAACTGATTTTTCTCTATCAGTTTTTGGAGCAGAAGTATTAGATGTTATATATGTTTAGAAGCTGTGCTTTTTCTTCTCCTCCTCATTATAGAATACTCCTTGCTATCAGGCCATAAAGCTTTGAAGTATTATCTTCTAACTCCCCGATAACCTTCTTTGTACTAATTCAAGACAGTGGTTTTCAACATGACTTTGTAATGGATTATACATCAGTTTAGCTGCTTATAACCTCCATTTTTAGTAATTAGAAAAGAGCCTATCCAAATACATTGTTTACAGTAAAATAATTTTATTTTACTATGTCCATACTGTAAAATTTTTTACTATCAGTTACGATTTTTTTAAAAAGTTGGAAAACCACTGTCTTTTAAAGGGTAGATGGCAGTCTCTTCTGAATCTGTGAATAGCCTTATCTTTATGTTTGTAGAATTTACTCTGTTATTTTTTCTTTGTTAATGACTTTTTTTATTGTACACTTTGCTAGTGGGTAAACAGCCTTTCTTGAATTCCATACTTTCCTCCTCAGAGAAAATAAGACTTCTAATTTGCCATCATACCATTGTTAATTTCTCTCAACCGTTTCACAGACTCTTTTGCTTGGTATTTGACCCCCTACAGTCTTAGCAGTTATAAGTTGTTTTTTGTTAAAAAAAAAAAATAAAAAAGATATAGGCATTCTTGTTTTGATTGTTTAACCACTTGACTTACAGAAAGGCTCTAAAGCGGGAAAGGCCAGGCTTCTTGTGGAGCCATAGGTATCTGGTAATCTCTGCCAGCTAGTAATACACAGCAGCCTACAAATCCAGCTTGCTGCAGTCCAACGTGTTGGCCCACTTTTGTAAATAAACTTCTGTTGGAACATGGCCATTTCTATATATTTACTTACTGCCCTTGACTACTTTGGAACATACTTCCACAGGCCTAAAACATTCACTGTCTGACCCTTTAAGAAAATACTTGCTTACCCTTGGTTGTACAGGCAGGAGCAGTCACTGGGCATTCCGTATCCTCATCTGTTGTTTCTATCTCTCTTTGATCAGTTGGAGTCTTTATGAGACTTTTTCTTCAGTTGATAAAATTAAATTTCTTTCTTACCCCTTAAAAATATAAGTAATACTGTTTTTCTTCCACAAAGTTCAGTTTCTGTTGAGTTGATATCCCTAGAGATATATGTATGGTGTATAATTTTCCCGTTTTCCTGCTATTCTTTTGCTATAGCAATGTGTTTCCTTAACACTCTGGACCATCTGCAATTCATTGCAAGTTTTTATGAGCTCTTAATTATAAAATTGGCTTTTAGAGAAAAAATATGAAGCCAAGTGGATAGGAGTTCTAGCTTTTTTTGTAGTAGAAAGTGATAGGACAGAATTTCTGTTTCTAAGTCATGGAGCCAGTGATAATCTGTGTATACAGAGCTAGCCTTCTTGACCCTCCCCACTCTCAGAAGTCATCACTTGTTTAGATCTGTCATTCATTCCTGGAGTGTTTAAGTACCAGCTGTATGACAGGTGTTTAAGTGCTAGGAATACAGTAAATAAAAGTGAAGATTAATAATATCTATGGTTTATAGGGTAACAAATTATGGAAAATGTCAGGTGGCCTAAACAGAAAGGATAAAGGAAGACTAGATAAGTGTGGGTCATAGTGCTGTTTTATATATGGTGGTTTTTGTGTAGTGATCTCAAGGAAGGGAGTAAGCCATATAAATTTTTGAGGAAGGAGTATTCTGGTACAGGGAAAAGCATTCACCAAGATTCCCAAACTTTATAGTAGTGTGCTTGGCATGTTCCAGAAACAGAAGGGAACCTTACTGTCCAGGATAGAAGGAACAACTAGGATGGGAGAAAAGCAGGTCAATGGCATGGCAGTTACAGTATGTGCAGCTTGCAGTCCATAGTGAAGACCGCAGATTTTATTCTCAGGAAGATGGAAAACCATAAAGAAGTGGGCAGACTTACTTGAGAAGGGTGATACTGTCTGCTACATGGAGCACAGCTACATGGAAGCAAGAGTATAACTGCTCTTTTGGTGAAGGGAGTATAATAATCAAGGGTTATCTCAAGAGTTTAGATTTTAGCCTAAGACGACACTAGTGCTGTGGAGTTGCCATTGCTGAAATGGGAATGCTGGAGCACAAGCACATTCTGGGGGGATTTAACAAACAGTTCAGGACACCTTAAATTTGGGATTCAAGGGAAGATGGTGAATCTGCAGTGGCTTTAGTTTGGGGAAGATGTTGGTAGTAGAAATCTTAATTTGAAGATTGTCAGCAGATAGATGGTTTTTAAAGTCACAAAACTACATGAGGTTACTGTGGAATCAGCACATGTAGGACCAAGCCATGAGGCCTTCTGCAATTTAGAAATCATGGAGATGAGAAGTCAACAAAATAGTTGAGAAAAAGTAGACAGCGAAATAGAAGAGCAATCAAGAAAACATCCCAAAGACCTAGTAAAGGATTTCTTTGAAGAAAGAAGTAGTAATAAATAATTTATACTGCAGAGAAGACATGAATATAGAAACTGGTCATTGTGTTTAGCTATTGATATAAGTAGCCTCTGCTTCACAGAGTCAAGATGAGTTTCTGCAGAGATTTTTAAGCACCTTTATGGCTTTGAGAGAGGGAAATGTGTAGATCATGAATGTGTGTCAGTTTTGTAAAGAATTTTGTTCCAGAAAGCTGAGAGTTGGGTGGTGGCTGGAAGAGAACATGGGGGTTTTTAATTTGTTTATTTTTATTAAAATTAAAATTTAAGAAAATTAAATAAAAAATGCTGTTGTGAATGATCTAAGAAACCTTGTAGATACAAAAAAGAGCATGGCCCCTCTCAAGAAAACAGCCAATAGTAAGTATTGACAAGGATGTGGAAAAATTGGAACACCTGTGTACTATTGATGGAAGTGTAAAATGGTGAAACTGCTCAGACAACTGTGTTCAAATACCTCAGAAAACAAAACAAAACAACAACAACAAAAAAAAACAGGGCTGGGGGTGGCTCAGTGATAGAGCTCTTACCTGGCATGCACAGAGCCCTGAGTTTTTGCTTTCTGCCACTGTTAAAGAAAAAAAAAAAAAAAAACAGAAACAAAACATAAAAGCCAGTGAAAAAAATAACTACCATATGATAAAACAGTTTCATCTCTAGGTGTACTCAATCCCCAAAACAGCTGAAAGCAAAGTCTTGACAAGATTTTTGCACATTTATATTCATAGCAGCACTATTCACAATGGTTAAGAGATAGAACCAACCCAGACATCTATGAATGGTTAAATAGGGTGTGGTGTATACATGCAATGAAATATTCAGCCTTTCGAAAGGAAGGAAATCCTCACTTATACTACAGCGTGAATATACCTTGAAGACCTTATGCTCAAGTGAAATAAATTGGTGATTTTTTTTTTTTAAAGTAAAACTTCACTTACATGTGGTACTCAGAGTAGCCATATTCATAGAAACAAAGTAGAATGCTTTGTTACTGGAGGCTGAGGGAATATAGAAGAGAAATTTTGCTTAATGGGTACAAATGTTTCACATCTGCAAGATACAAAAGTTAACGGAAATCTGTTCCACAATTATGTGATTATACTGAACACTTCTGAGTTACTTATTTGAAAGTGGTGAATGTGGTGAATTGTGGTGTTTTGGTTTGGTATGGTTTTGGGTTTTGACCAGAGAAACAGAGGACCACACTAGGAGTCATGTATTTTAAGTAAGTTGGAAATGAGATCCAGTACACAAATAGAGGATATTGATTGAGAATGTGGGAAGAGGACAGTTCATCCCTTCAAATAGGATGGAAAGGAGAGGAGAGGGGAACAAGACCATATTGGTTGTAGACTTGAAAGTGGAAGCTAGAGTGATTAAAGCTCTCTTCTAGTAACTTGGCTTCTTTAGTCAAACATAAGGTTCTCTGCTGTGAGTAAGGAAGAGGATATTCGTGGGGTTTAGGAAAGAGGAAAGAATGCCAAAATGTAATGTAGGATATGCCAAAGTAGTAGATAACAGAAGGGAGCTGGATGGTGGTGAGTTAGTGAAACCATTTGGCCCATTAGTATTTGCCCTGGTGCCTGGACAGGCAGTCTCCCATGGTTGTGCTTAGGAGTTACGGAGGCTACTGCACTGCTGACTTGTGCTCTCTGCCACTTAACTCTTTTTGTAACTTAAGGAATTCATCCTTAAGACAGTTGAGGGGTCTGTTGTTTCTTGAGTTGCTGGTGATACTTGCTAATCTCATGAATAAGTATTTTCTCTGCTGCAGTCCTATTCCAGTCAATAAAGGCCCAGAGTAATATGCCTTCAAAAGATTTATAGCAGTCACTCCTTAACTTGCCGTTAGAGAGATTTTTTTTTTTTCCTTTGAACTGACCCAATTGTGAACAATGACTATCCATTGTTAGCTGGGTCAGACTATAAGCATGTTACAGAGTCGTTTGTCTAACATATGGTTGTTGATTGTCAAGGCAAGTTGGCCTCTTAATTACTTCTTGCCAGCTGGCTTCTTAGTTAAATCAAATTTTATGAGCTGTGGCTTTCTTGTCATTGCCTCATGAACTTAGCCTTGTGGACTTTTCATACCATGTCCTATCACCTAGGGTAAAGCTCTCACATCTGGGGCAGGGTTCTCAGGCTCTTATTGTAGCAAGGACATTATGCTTCTGATTATAACATCATCTCTGTAAGCCTTTTTTTGCTAGTGACTGGAATTTGACCTTTCGGAGATCTTTTGTCACACTGCTAAGGCCCCAAAAACCTGAAATCATTGAATTTTAGAGCAGAAAGGAAATTTAAGAAATATATGAGAATAATAGTGATTAGAGTATCTGACTTCCAACTAAATCTGACATCCATAGCTCCTATAGGACTTGAGGCCAAATAAATATATTTCATTGTGATATCTAATGGTTGTTAACCCAGTTGTTGAATACTCTAAACAAAACGCAAAAAATAGACGATGCAGGCCTTTATCACTTTAGCCAGTCATATGGGCTGACTAGTTGCACCTCTAGGAAGCTCTAATAATCCTAACATTTACTAAGCATATACTACTTTTATGTTAAGCACCATCTGAATATTTTACCAATATTAACCATTTTATCATCACTTCAACACTCTATACTGTTAGCTTCATTTTGTAGGTAAATATGAGTCACAAACAAAAGGTGTAAGTAGCACAGCTGATGTCATGACCACAAAATGGAAGAGATAGAAATTGAACACAGTCTGATTTGAGAGTACATTCTTAACCACTAACATTCATTTTCATATTTGACTAGTGTTCCCATTATGGCTCAGAATGACTAAATCACTCCAGACTCCAAACATGTTTTAACAACTCTTATGTTGTCCAAGCTACTGGAAGTACCAGGAGTCTGGAAGAAGTTGTACCAGAAATTAAGAAACCAAAACTCATGTCTTGCCTGGAATGAGCACATTCATAATTATTCTCAGCTCTTAATGCAAAAAATAGCAGTGTACCCACCTTGGTACTCAGAAGTGGAATTGAAGAGTTTCTGGCTCTGTGGATGAGAAAAGAACCAGTAGTTATTATGTACCCATTATGTGTCAGTCCCTGGTAGGAGCTCTGTATTACCTAACTTAAAGCTCCTTCTCTATGTCAGCATCTAGCTCTAGACCTGTGCTTCCAGTGTAGTGTCTATTTGTTTTGTTAAACTTAATTACAGTTTAATTAAATTTAAAACTTAGGTCCTCAGTTACACTAACCACATTGAAAGTGCTCAGAGATCACATTACTAGAGGTTACCATATTGAATAACACAAATAAAAACATTTCCATCCTTGCAGAAAGTTCCATTGGCTGATACTAGAGGCATAAATACAGATCACTGCCAGCAGATACTGTGTCTTTTTATCATGCACTTCAACCTTCCCATTCTGCACATTTCTTCCTACCCAGGTTCTAAGTTGAAAAGTCCATATTTGGCTTATCAAACTTGGCATTTCCAAAAATGGTAACTAGTATGTACCCTCAGTAGTTTTCCTTACACCTGAGTAATTTAGAGGTCATCTTAAAACAATTATTTTAAGATGGACTATTATCAAATTTCTAAGGCATTCTGCCTGTGGCTAGCTCCCTGCTAGGTAAAGGATAGCACCTGAATCCTAATGGTACTTAGGAATATCTACTTCAAGCAAGAGAAAGCTTCCTTCTTTAAAAAAAAAAAATCAGTCTTTTAGTTTAAGGATCTCTAATAGTTTAGAATTTCAGTTGCCTTTAGACATCCCAGTGACTATTAAATGTATTACCAAACAAGATGACATCCTCTTTCAAAGATAGTCATCAAGATGTGATTAGACAAGAAAACAAACTGTGTAAGACTATGGAGAAGGTAACTATATACTATATACCAAAAGATGGGATAAAAGCTCTGAATTCTGGGAAAATCCAGAAATAAATTAGCCCATCTGTTCCTACATTGAACTTCAAAATACCCCCTAATTTGTCAGAAGGTTAACACTTTTCTGGAAGTCCAACACAGAAAACATTAGCCTAGAACATCCTTCCATTAGCTAGCCTTACATTCTTGCAGATATTTCCTCTTCCTTCTCCATGCTAATATGCCTACATTTTATGTCATTCTGTATTTTCCAAACATCTTTGTTTTAAGTGATGCTGTAAAATGCCAGATGTTGAATGGTTGCCTTGGCAACTGTTTCCATCCCAATGCAAACACTGAAATGTGTGTATTGCCATCATTTCTGCTTTCCACACCTCACTAGAAAGGTGGTAATTATTTACATAGCCTTAGAGCTATATAAATTACAATTGTGAACATCTAATTCAGAAGGCCTGAAAATTTTGTTTGGTCCTAATTTTTCTCTCTTCCAGAGGCTCTTCAAATGTAACTTTTACCAGAAAAAAAAAGAAACAACAAAAAAAAAGAGAAGATGATTGTCTTTTTCCTAGAATCACAAGGAACAAAACTGTTGTTAAAATTTAAGCCTTGACTTCTAGACCACTGCACTCATGGGTTGTGTGGGTACTCCCAGGTGGGGCCTGTTCCAGCTGGCTTTGAGCCGTATCACTGCAGTGTCCCCACTTGGCTGAAGCTGACATCTACTACATGAAGGGACAGATTTACAAACTGGCCAAAAAATATGGCTTGATTCCCTCACAGATACGAGGTGCTCGTGACACTGCACATGTCTTATGATGGGCTATAAAACACTGAGAATCCTTAAGTCTGAACGACTTGCCCCTGGTCCCCCTGAGGCTCTCTGGCACTTAAAGCTTGTGTTCCTTTTCTCTTATTGCTGAGACAAAATACCCAATACCTAAATGGAGGAGGAAAAAGCTTACTTAGCTCACAGTTTGTGGAGGTTTCAGTACATTATCAGCTGGCTCCAAGGTAAGGTGGCGTGACACAGGGACAACAATTTAAGGTGGCAGAGAACAGCAAAAGCAGCAAAAAGGGAGAGAAGCCTTCTTTCCTCCCTTACAGTATATTCAGGATGCTGTCCCATGGTGTGTGCAGCGCTCAAACCATCTCCTTGCCCTTCTCTTGCAAGGGCTCAGGATGTTCACAAAGTTCAGGCCCTTGACCCCCTGCTGAGTTACTTCAAGTTCTAAATATATCACACTGACACAGTGAATCAGCCACTGTAACATCCTAGAACCTAAACAGCTGCCCTAGGGCATGTCCTCTGCACCTTAGGGTGGTGAACTGCTGACTTAGTTAAGCTTCTAAACTGCTCAGATTGACACAGTGAATCAGCCATAACAGTGAGTCATCCACAGCCTCTGCCCTTGTGGCATAAATTTATCTATGTACTTAAACAATAAAATCAGGATTTAACCAAAACAACAAGGTCAGTCTTAGTCTTCCTGATTTTTAATTTCACTTGTAGGAACACATGTGGACTAGCCCAGCTCTAGGGTGAAGAACAACAATATTCCCCCCAGTTACATCTTCTAGCCACTGGGTTTGTCAAGGAACCTACCTGTAGAGCAGCCACCTTCTTTTCTCAGAAGCTATATACTTTCTGAGAAAAATAAGCTCATCTGCCCTCCAGTGTTAATAACACTCAAAAACAAAAAACATTATTGCTGTCCTGTCCTGGAAGACTATAATCTGCAGGGCACTCTGCTTTTCTTGCACTTCGGAACTGTACCACTGGCTCCACCAGACCCTAAAGCTGGGTCTTTGGCCAGCACCTCACAACCATATTTTGCTGATTAGGTTGATTGTTTTTCACACTTTCCTGCTAATAGGAAGCAGTAAGTGTCCAGGTCTTGGAGAGGCTCCACTTTCAATAGGTAGCGTAACCTAGGAGTGTCCTAGCAGTGGAGTATTGTAGTGGTCAGGAGTGACCCCAAGGACAGAAGCCAGATCTGTTAGGAAACAACTCAGAATTAGAGGAATGCTGTGAGGATGGTATAAGCTGTATATACAAATCTTGCTATAGAACAGTGTCTGTTAATTTGCTGTAATATATTAGCAAAATCACGTATAGAAACAAAATAGCCAGAGTTAGTTAATAAGATACAACATGATATAAAACCCTATTGCGTTTGGGAGAATTTTGTGGAGGGTTGGTGCTTTTTGTGGGTTTTTGGCTGGGTTTGGTTTGAGTTTTTATTTGTTTGTAGTTTGATTTGCTTTATTTTGTGATACTGAGTATTGACCCCAAGGCTTTGGCACTGAGCTACACCCCAACCCTTGTGCCTCAATTACTCTTCTCTCACAGGGACAAATACCTGACACCCAAAGCGAAGGAAGGAAAGGTTCATTTAGTTCAGTCAGTGGAGGTTTCAATCCATACTCCACTGGCTCCAAGGGAGAGGGGCACACTGCAGAGAGCAGCCCTTCATACTAAAGAGCAGAGAGCCAACAGAGTGGCAGCAGCTCAGGCAGCTAGCCGGCCTCTCTCCCCTCCTTACACTGTAGTGCGAATTACCTGCCCCAAGGCAGGTGCAGCATCCACACCCACAGTAACCAATCACAAACTCCAAAAGCGCCCCAGGACTTCCTGAGGCTTTAGGGGAACAAAGCCTGTACACAAACCTATACACAAGTTATACACCTTTCATTTTTTATTTTGAAATAAGGTCTTAATATATTACTGTAATATATTGCTTATAGTAAATATTAAATAATATTTAATAATATATAAATAATCACTAAGTCTCCTGGGATAGGCTACAATTTATGATCTTCCTATCTTAGCTTCCTAGTGTGCTGGGATTACAGGTGTACAGTACCACTGTCAGCTAGACATTTTTTAAAATTCCTTTTGAGTTTTGATAAAAGATGGGCAATTATATAACCAAGTAGCTATTTCATTCAGCAGAGTGGAAAATTAGGGTAACAGTGATTCTATGTTAGTCATTCTTATAGCATGTATGTCCAGTTTTCAGCATCCTTTACATCTGTGCCACTGTATTAGGCAGAAAAACTTAAAATGAACAGAGGATTGATGTGTTTGCCTTTTTAAAAATCAAATCTGTCAATGATGTGTGTGCATGTGAGATGAGAACACATAGTAACATAAACTAAATCCTTTTTCAAGGTAAGATAGTCGTCATCACAAGTGTGTATTGCTCACCCACTGAGGTGTAGGAAGATTTGTTGTATGCAAATTTGCAGTTAGATATAAAATCTTCCATATAATATATGAAGCAGTTGGCTCCTGAAATAAAGTAATAGGTTAAAAAGATGATATGAATTATGTGGTTAAAAAAATACTGGATAATAAGATGTATTGGATCTAGAACCAAAAAAAAAGACAGTAGGATTTCCAGCTTGAATAATTGGACATTTGAGATTACTAATAAATTAAGAATATCAGTAGAACAGGGAAGGCTTTTGAGGAATAGAATAGTAGTGATTCCAGTTTTGTGGTGGAGACAATTAAAATGTAGGAATGGGGGAGTATTCCTATTAAAGTGTTGATGACCTGGTTGTGAACAAACTTGAGTCTGAGGTTTTCGTGAAATAGCCAGATAGAAGCGCCTCCCAAGAAGGTGAAGTGCAGAGTACTGCTGTTGCTGAGCCTGCCTCTGCTGGGCCCTGAAGAGCATACATGTCTGTGCTGCCTTCTGTAACCTGCAGGTAGTCCTCAGGCTATTCCTGCACTCCCATTACCACTCTAAAGGGGTTTGAGCCACTTGAGTTTATACCTGGGCCTCTTATTCAAGAACCTCAGTTTCTCATTCCTGGCTGCCTGAAAGTAAGACCGTGTTTCACATTTATTCTCTGAGATCTTTATAAGAAAAGTATATCTGGACTTCTTACCATTTTATCAAAATGTTGGAAGAGTATGTAGACAAAACAAATGGTTCATTTGTAGTTTTAATTTTACCCATGTTTTACGTATCACACAAAACTGCATATTTCTCTGTCCACATGACATGACTACTGTAATCTGTCATACCTCTCTCTCTGACTTATTTGCTAACAGTGCCACCCCAGGCAGAGGGTTTAGGGCTTCCAGATGTCTGTTAATTTGCCAAAATTTTAAACTGGTGTGGTTGAGGGCCGGCCAAATAGCTCAGCAGATGAAAGCACCTGTTTAGGCAGATGCAGCAGCCAGGGCTCGATCCCTGGCGTGCCCTGCTGCCCCAGCCCCAGGGTGCACTGAGACTGGGGGTGGTGGCACGCACCTGTAATCCCAGCTCTTTGGGAGGCTAAAACAGGAGGATCACTATGAGTCCAATCTACATAGTAAGACCCTGTAGACCCTTACTAAAATACAAAAATAAATAAATAAAAGAATAAAAAAATAAATAGTATGGTTGAGAAAACAATATGTAGAATTGCTACTCTTTAAAATAAAATAAGAATTGCTTAAAATATTCCTCCTAATTCTGATGATTAAGTTCCTTTTATGTTATTGACAAATACTGAATGAAAGAATGAAGTTTGTACCACACCACGTCTGGGTTTCCTGATAAGCTGCGTTCCAAGCTCTTTGGCTAGAAAATGCCCACCTTAAGTCCCTTGAGAAGTAATCAGAGTAGCTGTCACAAGCAATAAATACCCTTATCTTCATTGTTAGTAGTACCTTTAAGGAGTTGAATTAAATACAGATTCTAGGAGAACAGTGTGGAAGAATGAAAGAAAAACTTAAAGAATTTTCACCCTTATTATGTAGGTTGTTCATAAGGCTTTTGTAGGCCAAATAATTTACATAGCCAAACTATGATTCTAGTGACTTTCCACAATTTATAGCCTTTTCCTAAAGATCTAAGATAATTTCAAAGTAGTACAAGGAAAACTTAGATTGATTTTTAGTGTTGTATGTATCTATGTGTCTGTCTAGTTAACCCCCTTACTGTTATTTTCATTGTTTCCTAGATACGAAATGTGGAAACAAATCAATGTCTAGATAACATGGCTAGAAAAGAGAATGAAAAAGTTGGGATTTTTAATTGTCATGGTATGGGAGGTAATCAGGTGAGTAAAAAGGGGTGCTTTTCAAATGTTTTACTTTGCCTTTTTTATCTGATAGAAATATTTTTCAGTGTACAGCAAAAATAATAAAGACCATTAGGTGAAAAAAGGCTTCAATCTCATTTTTTGTTTGTTTGCTTTTTTCCAGACAGGATCTCATTTTGTAATTCACGCTGGTCTTAAACTCACTGTTTAGGCCAGGCTGGCCTCGAATTCATGAGATCCTCCTGTCATAGCCTTCTAAGTGCTGGAATTACAGACCTATGCCACCATGGCTGGCTAATTTCATGATATTTTTAAATAAAACATTTGTGAAAGGCCTCTTCTGAAAACTGAAGGAACACATGATTTATTTTGCCCTTTTGTAGTCAAACTATTATATCTACAGAAAAGGCCATTTTCACTTTTTTCTATAAATTTAGTGTAGGTTTCTCAGTCATTACCATTACTTTAACCACTTCACAAGTCCAGTTATTTAAATACATAATGACCAACACTTGCATTTGCATTTTTCATTCCCCTTTTAGAAGATAATAGGAAATATAAAAATGATAATTGTATCAAATATATTCAGAATAAGTAGAAAAAAATATATTCAGCACAAGAATCAGCTGGTTGAAATGACAGCTGCCCAAGTGATGCTTAGTATAAATGGCGAATAAAGTATAAAAGTCATGTATCTTGAAATACTTGGGGGTGCCAGGGAGATGGCTCAGTAGAATAAGTGCTTTCCTGGCAAGCTCTAGGGCCTGAGTTCAATCCCTGGTTCCAAAAAAAAAAAAACCCAAAAAATTTGGGGGGTTTTCCTTGCCAAGTTATTAGGCATCTATAGATATTTACTTGTAAAACTTAATTGTGTACATTTTTGTTTTCCAGGTTTTCTCTTATACGGCCAACAAAGAAATTAGAACAGATGACCTTTGCTTGGATGTTTCCAAACTTAATGGCCCAGTCACCATGCTCAAATGCCACCACCTAAAAGGCAACCAACTCTGGGAGTACGACCCAGTGGTAAGCTATCCAGTTGCCTAGAGGAGTTTAAAAAAAAATAGGGCATGTCATTGGGCATTTTTATGTTCTTTTTTTAACTAATGTGG
>NDGN011387362.1:0-15923 GCA_002564285.1 Tympanoctomys barrerae | reverse complement strand
AGAAACTACTTTGGCAGTAACAATACACACTGTACTAACCATTGTTACTCTCCTAAAATCTTGCTTTGAGATTTTGTGCCATTCTTTTTCTATTTTTTTCTTTAAAATAAAATAACTGATGTCAAAAAAAATAATGAACAAGTATAGTAATCTAGGTTCAAAGCTGCAAGGCCCAGAAGCTGATGTTGGCAGGTTAAATACGACAAAGTTAATTCAAAGAATGCTGAGTAGCTAGCATAACTATTCAAAAGTCTAGATCAGTTCCTTTAGCCTAACCTTCCAAAAACATTACAAAACCCCACAGAGGATAGTCCTAAGGAGAAAACTAAGGAGATAAAAGGAGAGAAAATACCTAATGCCCAAAATTAAGGACAGAAAGCTTTATTTAGCTCAGATTTGTAGAGGCTTCAATCTGTACTCAGCTAGTTGCAAGGCAGAGTGGCACATGGCAGAGGACAACAGTTTATAGCAGCAGAAAACAGCAAAAGCAACAGGAATAAATGGGGAAGGAGCACAGAGAAAGCCTCTTTCCCTCCCTTATATTGTTTGCAGGATCCCCTGCCCCAGGCTAGCTGCCTTTCTTGTGGGTGTAGCACTCACACCCACAATCTCAGCACTGGACCTCGAATTAACCACAAAGCTCTCCCCATAACTGCACAGCTGTTGAGAGGGGCCTCTGGACACAATTACTATCTGAATACTGGGTCATATTATTTTTGAAGCACCAAGAATCTTAACCTGAACTTAACTCTTTCAGGGTCTAGCAGTGACCCTGCATCTATTTCAAGCACAAGATCCTGTGAGCTTTGCTGTCTCACAAAATTGGAGGGTTTCTCTCCTGAGAAAATGAATTCTGTACTTTATCTTTTCTGTTTGTGTTCTTACTTCTGATCCATATAGCTGGTGGAATCTAGGGCATATGCCTCTGCCCTAACTGCAAAAAGAAGCAAAGGTGGAAAATTTCATGAATTCTTCCTAAGCAGGTGACCTAGAAACTTTCTAAAGGTAATAAATGCATTTAACAATTACTAGAAAGTCCAAAAACTCTGCATTGTGAAACATCTGTGCTCCTAGCCATACACATACAAATAATACCACATCAGAGAGCACAATTAGGTACATGATATTCATTTTCTCAGCAGGACATAGATCAACATTTTTCCTTTTAACTTCAGAGAAAAAAAACCCAAAATTAGGTAGAATTTAATGCATGAAAGCTTCTTCCTAGTGTACCCAGTGCTCTTAGAACTTTTGAGTGCTGTGAACTTAAAAAATTTATCATATTTTAGACAGAAATAGCTAAAAGAAAAATCCATTAGGTGCAGGGCATAAGATGGGGATAAGAAAAAGAGGCAGGAAAACAGGTGCCTTTTGTAAATTTGATTTTTTAATGTATTTTGTAAAATAAATAATTTTTAAATTTGTAAAATAAATAAAATAAAATAAAAATTTATTTTTTACAGGGTCTTGGACAGCTCAGACTTATAGTGATCCTCTTGCTTTCGGCCTCCCCAGTGCTGGGATTGCAGGCATGTTCCACCACACCTGGACTCGGTGGCCGCCTCAGTGTGCTCCGGGGTTGGGGCAAGTGCCGCATGTGGATTGAGCCCTGGTCTCTGTGCTTGCAAAGCAGGCTCTCAGTCTGCTGAACTATCTCTCCAGCCCTTGTAAATTTGATTCTTTTCCCCACTATTAAATAGAAACAATTTTCGTTATTTCCCTGCTATACTGGCATTTCCCGGTGTCTCACTTCTGAATGTAGCCATGTGTGACGTACTGCGGTCTCAGAGCCGCATGGCGTAGACTGGAAACGCCTAAGATGCAGGAGCAGACACGTGCACTGGCTTCCAACTGCCACATGCATCACAGCCAGGTGCAAACAGTGAAACCTCGACCAGCAGGCGGGCTGTGCAAGCGCACGGTGTGTGTGCAGCAGAACGGGACACTCCAAGCTGAAGCCTGAGTGTTCCCCTAACGATTAGAACTACTCTGCAAGGTGCCTAACGGAGGACAGAGAGGAAACCCGCAAGATGCACCCAGCGAAGATTTAGACAGTGAGTACCAAGAATGTGCCTGTAAAGTGGTTAGCAAGGAAGGGGTCGCAGGTAGCCACTGCAGTAGGCCTAGAGGTCAGGCCCCAAGCCGTGGCCGTGCATTACCAAGAACAGGACCAGGCCCCAGTGAGACAAATCCTCCAAAGCACACAATGAAGGCTAGACTTGGGCACAGGAATGCATAATATACCTCGTACCAGGGCAGAGCTTCTAAAAGAGTAAAAGGACTCAATTTCTCGTCTAATAAGTATAAATTATAAACCAGAAATAAGAACATGATTAATAACTGTGCCGAGGTAACATGCAACAACTCTGAAAGTTTAGGGCATACTGGGACAAATGATGACCCCAGTTATGCTTGCAGACTCCAAAGCCAGAATGCAAAGAAACAACTGAAAAGCTGAAGAAAATTAAAAGTTGATTAAAAGTTGATAACCAAAGAAAATTGCCTTACAAGTGACTTTTTTTGTCTTCTTCTTCTTCTTCTTTTTTTTTTTTTTTTTTTTTTTTTTCAGAACTAGGGATTGAACTCAGGCCCTTGTGCTTGCCAGGCAAGTGCTTATTCTACAGCGCTATCTCCCCGCCCCTCCCTTTTTTTCTTTTCTTTTCTAGTTTTAGTTTCAAGATTGGAGGAAATAAAGTTAAATCTTAGCAAACTTTAAAAAAAATTTTTTCAGGTTGATTCAGTAGTCAGCCAGGAGACGCCGTGATTATTCCCGCACAGCCATGAGCTTGAAAACCCCTAAAAGAACTTACTGCGGGGACGCCAGAGTAAGAGCTGCACGTTGCTTAGCTGTGAGCTCACGGGGTGAAACACGTCTTCAATGCTGAGCTCTTCTAACACACGCTAGCTTCAGTTTCCCTGACGGCCAGGCTGGGGGCGACACCCGGAGAATTCCTAGAGGGTGTGCTCTAGGGCAAAGCCAGAGTTGGCGGTCTTTGGGTCATTAGAAGGTTCTTAGACCCACAAGCCATTTAAGCTCTCCCCATAATTTGTAGCCCCCCTTCTTTTTATCTTTTCTTTCCTTATCACTTAATTAACATGAACACACTATACATTTTACTTGTGTTGTTACAGTTTATGACAAGATTCTGTGTGTTTTGTGTCCCTATTCTCAGGGCCTAAAATACTTGCCGGGCACATAACAGATAGCCAGTGATATTTATTAAATGAATAAACTACAGAAGACCATCTTCCCCTTAAAAATCATTCAGTCTAGATTTTCCTTAAAATCTAAAGCAATCAATTGAGAAAGGGCGTTCTTTAACTCTCCGTCTCCTCCACGCCTACAGCATTCTGACCCAGAGAGAGGCTCTTTCTGAAAGAAAGGAATTTAAGGAAATGACGAAGCTGCAAAGTTGCGTATGTGGCTGCGATAAAGGGAGATGTAACAGGTAAGCTCACCTACCTCTTGGGACTCGAATGAAAAATCTAGGCTAAGAGCCAAGAAATAGAATCAGCCTATTAGAAAGTGTCATATTTGTTCAATTTCTGCAACTTAATCCTATCTGAGCTTGCCTTTGCCTGTGTTCTTTGACAGCAGTAAATCCTTCACACTAAAAAGGCTCAGTGATGTACAAGAAAGAGGAGACGATAGAAGAATCCTGAGAAATAAGGAAAACATGGCACCTTAACAGGGAAAAGGAGGGGGAACACGTTGGAAATTCGGAAAGAAAATAGGAATCTGGGACCCAAAGAACGGCTTAATTTTTTATTTTCAAAAGTTAGTGGGGGCCAGTAAGATAGCTCAGCCGACTAAAGCACCTGCCTAGGCGAGTGCAGGGACCAGGGTTCCATCCCAGTACCATCTGCCGTGCGGGCGCTGACCCCGAGCACACGGCGCCAGAGGCTACAATCCCAGTGCCGGGGAGGCTGAAAGCAGAACGACCACTAAGAGTCTAAGCTGTGTGGTGAGACCCTGTACCAAATGCATAAATGAAAAAAAATAGTTAATCATGTTCTCAGGCAGGTTCTTTTCCCAACCCTTATAGCCACTACACTGAGACAAAGCCTCACCACTTCCCCCGTGAAACACATGCAATATTTAGATTTGAGTAAATGTATGTATTTCCTCAAATATTCATTGTTTGAAAATTTCACAAAGCATTTCTTCCATTGTTTTTTAAAAACCTAATGCATTACCAATATCTATAGTCATACCGCTACATTCTCAGCTGATTTTGGATATTCCCCACACAAATGATATTTCCAAACCATTTTCTAATGATATCCACAAAGGTTTACAACAAGGCTTTAGCATGAATTCCACTAAGTAATGAGCTAGCATCTGTCTTATCATAGCTGAATCTCAGGACAGGGACTGCTCCACAGATACGCAAAAAATCATACTGCACAAATTAATAAAATAATTATGATATACAACTATGCAGATTACAATGTTAATAATATAAAACAATATTTACTGCACATAAAATCTTGAAACCACACTGAAGCAAAGTGGTAGACATGGCAATTACCTTGGGTCATTACCCAATGTATACATGAATTAAAGCATCATAATTAGTTCCACCTCTATGTGTATTACTTGTCAATCAAAAAATAAAATTAATTAAAACAAGCATGGAAGAAGTTTTCCCTCTGCTACTGTGATTTCTTTTTTAAAACAGAAGCAAAGTCAAAAGGAAGTAGCACCAAAACTAGGCACCTAACCAATCAGATGTGTGTGAGGCATTCGGAGAAGGCTGTGGCACTCCGCAGGCCCGCCGCGGCCTCCGCCCGTCCCCACTCCATGCCACTTCTCTGCCTCCAGGGAGGGTGAGCAGCAGCAGCTGCCTTCACACGCTGCTTTCGCCCACCCCACCATTCCAGGCTCCCAATGTTAAAATTCTCTATTACTGCTCTCTTTTCTTTTTTACAATGAAGTACAATTCCTGACATCTAGGTGAACATTTTGAATGTTCATGGTATACATTTCTGCGTTAAAGGAAATGACAAAATATATGATACATTTATTTCACTTACTATAAAATAATACCAAACAGACATGTGGGGGGAACTAAAGGCAAACATGCATGTAGAACACACCTGGCACATAGAAAGCGCTCAAAAAACTGGATGTAGCTCTCGGCTATCACTGTAACCATGTATAAGTGGGTTTAGTCCCTTGGACTTAACTGTCTTAAATTGTGGATAATAATTCCCGCCCTGCTCATTCATACCCTAGAGACGAGAAAGAATGGAAACCACTTTGGGAACTCTACAGCAAGGGACAGGTACATGTCGCTACAGTGACAACGGCTCTGCCACTGCCTCTGCGAATCTTGCCTAAGAGCCTTTCCTTTAGAGCCATATTACCTTTGCTGAGGTTTCAAACCATCCTACAAATCCATGCTCCTTGCAGAACTGGTCCATCTTGAGGCCGTTGTTCATGAGCATATCCTTTCCCTGGTCACACTTGTTAGCTAGTAAAACCACGGAAACTGGTTTGCCATTTGGGAGAGTTAACTTTGAGTCCAAATCATTTTTCCACTTTGCCACTGCTTCAAATGTGGCCGGCCTAGTGACATCGAAGACAATGAATGCACCCATCGCTTCTCGGTAATAGACCCTGGTCATGTTTCCAAATCGTTCTTGACCTGTTGGCAAAAACAAACAGAGCTCAAAAACTTATTACAGTCAGAAACTGAATCATGTATTAGAACTTCATGTATCTTCCAGTATGAGTGGATCACTCAATAAATAATTTCATTGCTAATTTTTAATGAATGAATTAAATATGCAGTCATGCATCTTGGTTCTTAATCATTGAGTCCAAAAGGAAATTTATCCATTTAACAAATATTTAGTGAGAAAGCACTGTGTACCATGTAATATTCTAGAGCTGCTAAGATCATATTCCACTATCTACTATTTGCATTCAATTTACAAGGTACTATTTTCCATTTATACTTAAATACAAAAAAAGGAAATAAAAATCTACAATTTAGTTGCTTGGTCATACTAGCTTGGTACAGTTCAAGTGTTCTCCCACTAAATGTAGCTACTGGAGTAACGAGGCGGGCACTGACGTCTGCACCAGCACAGGACGTGATGGAGGGGAACCCAGCACTCAGCCTTTGGGAGGCAACAGCTGAAACACGAACGTTCCTGCTGTCAAGAAGCTTAAATTCCAGTTGGAAGGTGGATTAGTAAGCAATTGAATTGTGTGCGAGATGAGATCAAAGCTTATAGCGAATGTTTACATTTTAAACCTCTTTATCACAACATAAGACACGCTGTCATCACTCATCTCCAACTCCCTGAGGCAGTTCTGAAGTCCTCGTTCATGAGTGTCTTTGGCGGCGCTGTCGGGGTTGCCCGGATGCCCTTAACTGACTCCGACTGTTTACCTCTACGGTCATGCTGACGTTTGGAATGTGTGAGAAGTCTCAGAGTCGGCAGACTCGGTGAATAAACTGGAGCCACATCCATCGTAACGGTTGTATTCCACAGAAATTTCTGTAAATGCTTTCAATCAAATCAGGATATGGAAGCAAAAATGAAAAGACACTCAAGAGAGAAGACTGCCGGAACTCCTTGAGAAAGTAGCAAGAATGAAGGGATTAGTTGCTCGGGTTTTGGTAAGGAGCTTGATGGCAATATGTCCTGTCCTTTAATATTTTTATTTTTAAATTAAATATTCACTGTATGTTTCAATCACACCTCATATGTTTAAAAGACATCTAAAACCTACTTAAATTAAAGGTAATACTGCTCACTGGCCCTCGTTATATGTTTATTAACCACCATAAGTGTGAGCTAGATAAATGATCATGAGGGTATAATTGCTACCATTTATTTGTTTACTTCCTGTGGTGCTATAAATTCAACCTCTGGCCTTACGTGCTTAGTACATGCTCTGCCTCTGAACTACATCCAGCCATTACCTTTATTTTAAAGTGAGAAAATTGAAACTCAGAAAGTCTAAGTAACTTACTCGAATTAAACAGATGGTAAGTTTGCTAATTCGGAACTCAAACCCAAGCAGTTTGACTCCAAAGCCTACCATCGTTTACTAGCGTTGAATGTGTCCCACAACTAAGCCACAGTCTTGTACTATCTCTCTACATTTATATGCCAGGAACGGCCTACTCAATCCAACTCAACAGATGGTCATCAGAGATCTGCAGTACTGATGATAGACTCTGAGCTACATTCTTGGAATACAGCAGAGAGCTAACAGCAATCTACAATCTATTGTACAAGGAGAGCTCTCTCACATTACAAAGTTTTTATTAGAAAATTAAAGAGTGAACAGTCATTCTGGAATTAGCCATAATTGACTAGAATCAGTTTGGCTGAACCATTTTTTAAAATACTGACAAATCCCTTTGACTCTCTAAATTAAAGACTGCTCCTCTGCAAACTGGTTATAAGAATATGAATTACAGCACTGTCCTGCATGGAAGCGAATTAATACAAGTAGAATGTCCAGCAAATTACTTTGAAGCAAGTAAATATTTGAGTTTTTCCTTCTCTTAATTAGCATTTTTGGTACCAGGGATAGAACTCAGTACCTGGTGCTTGCCAGGCAGGAAAGTTTACGCCACTGAGCTATCTCCCTGGCCAATTAGCATGTTAAGAAAATAACAGAAAACATTATGTAGGTGCTGAAAATCAGAGTTAATGGTTTAGACCTGAATCCTGAATTAATGCCAAAAACTCTCTGGTATTTCAGCTGAATAAACAGAAAAGTCAATAAAATCATATTAAATCTAACTCTGTCTCAAAGCAGTTTCTACAAGCTGTTATGAAGACTGGGTTCATATTTTTTAATACAAAACTCCAGAAGTATGTAACCAGACAAAAGTTTCTAATTCTGATCTGGAAATGTATGTATGTTAAGAGCCTTATGAAATTGTATAAATTAAAATAGAGTTGTGTGTGTGTTGCTTTTCTTAGAAAAAGAAACAGAATACTAAACCTGGGTAATATTTTTTAAAATGTAGGCCACTATACCTCTAAGGATACACAATTTTATTTTATTTTTTTCAGTACCAGGAATGGAACTGAGGACCTTGCACTTGCCAAGCAGGCAGTAAACTGCTGAGCTATGTCACCAGCCCCAAGATACACAAATGCTGAGCACAAGGTTTTGTGACGGTGAATTTTAATATAAATTCAAAATTGTTTTGTTGATTATGTTCACAATGTCATTCACATTGGCACTGGCCTCGCGGAGGTAAAGAAACCCTAAACACTAGGTGGATAAAAGCCAGCCGTGCCAGGCTAGCTGCACACCTCTATCCTCAGGATGCTACCAGAAAAGAGAATGTTTCTGTCCGTACCAGCACATGACAATCCAAAATCATTTCTTACATAGTTGGCACATTTGTAACACTGCCCACTGCCATCTAGTCAGTGAGAGAAAGGGGTAAAACACGCTTCACATGACACAGAACCCAGAGATGAACTTTCACTTTTCCCAAATGAGTTTTATCTTTTTTCCTTTCTTGTAAATTCTTTATGCAAACAGTGATCCCCTTTGATACCATTCAGAGTGAACCTTGACATTTCAGAAAGACAGGATGGGGGAGCTCTCTGTGATCATTCAGAACCCCAATGCCCTCTAGGCTTTTTTCAAAAAGATGTCTTATGATCTCTTTGAAAGATCTAATCATCAGATGAAGGACAAAGTCATGGGTTTTTCAATAATCTGCTTGTCCAGAGGTTTTCACAGTACAGTACGCAGCTTGCAAGAATAAACTCAAAGAAACCTATTTGTATTTCTGCAGGAAGAACTTTTGTTAAGTACTTCAAATTTGTGTTTTGAAGCCAGCAGGTTAGATTTCAACAGACGGTCACTTATGGTTATACCAAAAGCAACATACCGTCTTGCACCTTCACAGAGATTCAGAAAGGGGAATTTGTGTGAGCTTATTTATGTCAGATCAGAAACAAAGAGAAGATGGCTTATTTCTAGAGAAAAGACCGTTGTATAATGGAGGTCATTGGGCCAATACACTTGGAAAGCTTGTATTTTTGGCATTCCGGCAAGGGGTCACATTCAGATCAGCATGTTGGTAGCACTCACGTCTTATCCTTCCTTTGTCAGCTGACAGTCCCCTCTGCTGCTTCTCATTAGAAAGAGTGAGAACCGTGTGAGCCTTACTGCATGCCTACTTATGGGCAGAGAAAGGATCTGAAAATTTATCCTGCATAAACTTACTTTAAAACAAAAAAACATAATTAAAAAATCACCTTGGATTGGGAGATAGCTCGGTGGTCTAAGCACCTGCCTGGCAAGCACAAGGACCTGGGTTCAATCCCAGTACCACATGCCAGCTCTGAAGTTGGTGTGGTGGCACACACCTGTAATCCCAGCACTGGAGAGGCTGAGGGTCACTTTGAGTCCAAGTGAGATCCTTTAGAAACTAAACTAAACTAAACTAAAATAAACTAAACTAAAATAAAATAAAATAAATCACCTTTGGCATTAGATCACTCATTCGATACACATATACTGAATAGCTAATGAGATTCAGGTTCTGTTTTGTGCTGAAAGCTTATAGGTTTCTGCGTGTGCTTTCAGCTGAGCCTGATAGGGAATGGAACATTCCAGAGTGTTGAGGAGAACAATGATTTGGGTTAATCCAAGGAATGGCAGCAGGAAGCATCTTAGAGTTCAGTCACACCAGCCCCATGTAACCGTGGGCAAATGGAGACTTTGCATCTGTTTAGGGCTGCTCTGACTCTTCTTCAATGCTGGTGGTCATTAATATTCAGAATCATGACTTCTGACCCTTCAAGTCAGTGGCTGTCACCATGAAGTTACCCGCCTTGTTTCTGCAGCACTGCATTCACTTTGATGACTCGATTGATAGCTTTTTCTCTTAACATCCTAAGAGCTAGATGCTGAGCCATGAGTCACAGCTACACAGTGAAGAGAATGGACCCAAACTGGATCATTTCCAGTGCAGATATCCAGGGTGACTTGTCTTAGTTTAAAAGTGCACTTTTAATGTGTCTTAGTTTTAATGTGCACTTAATAATATTTTTACTTCATAGCCAATACTCTATATACGTTCTTAGTAAGCACAAGCAAGTAGTGGATCATCTAAACAGGCATAAAGCCTGTGGCAGGAAGCACAGCAGAGTTTCTTACCATTCAGACCCATAACAAACTAGTTTTGTGATCTCAGATTGGTCACTTCATCATTACGAGCCTCAGTTTCCTTACTGGTAAAATAAACAAGAAAAGATACTCCAACATAAATTTATTCCTACTCTGGAAAACCCTCTCCAGCACCAGAAGGTGTTTTCTACCTCCTACCACTGTGATCCCTAATCTGATTTCTTCACCTCACAGCCTCTGTTCCCAGATCTGATCACACATCACCAGCAGTACCACCCGAGGGTTATGAGGTAACACCGAGAATGTTGCCTTCAGATCATTATCTGCCAACTCATTCCTCAGCCCCTCAGCTGAAGGATCTCCAGCACCCTACCAATGCCTCCACTGCAAAAGCAGCTCTGCACTTTGCCCTCCCTTCTCTCTTCATTGCTACCTCTGCAGCCCAGGCCCTTCTTGCTCCTTGCTCAGAGCCCTTGTAGCTCCCTAAATGTCCCTCATCACAACCTCTCTTCCCAGAAATGAATATAAAGATAGGTCTTCAGCCAGTCATCTGATAGCATAAAAGTCATGTGAGGAGGGTACAGAACACATGTTCTTGCCTACAGATTCCCATTATGTTGGGTTTGAGCCAGACCCAACAATCTGCATTTTGAGCACATTCTACTTCCATTCTAATTCATTTTCCAAAGGTAAGTCTTATAACTATACTCGTGTATTTTGGCTTCAATTACTATTCCAAACTCTTCTATTGTCACTTTCCTCAATGTGTCCGATGGTCAAGTCACTCTGGACTAGTCTTTTTTTTCTTAAGGTATCTCCTACAAGATTTGTTTGCAATTTACACCTCAGTTCTCAAATTCTTAACATTCTCCTATTTCTCCTCCCGTTTTGTTTGATGAAATTCTTTCGATGATGACCACAGCCTCCCCTGTTCTGTCAGTTGGAATCATTTACCCTCTTCCAACTCTTTTATTTTCTGTATCCTACTCCATATGTGTTTATATAGTTTATATTCACATTTCAGTTTCCACCATCATATTGAAAATCCTGAAGAGCTGGTTAATCATGTTTTGATGTTGTAAAATTTAAGAGCTCTTTCTTCACCTTTTCAATGCAGTAAAACTTTAAGACACTATGGTGAAAATAAACTGAAATTAAGGCTTTTTTCCCCTCTAACATAGGTCATCATAAATTTTTTAATTACTGTGTTTTTACTGACATAGGTAGGCTATATTCAAGTCTCACTTCTACAAGATAATCAATAGCTCCTCACTGAAGGAACAAATGATGTCATTCTAGCTAGTTATATACATACCTGTTGAAACAAGTTTCAGACAAGAATGTCAGACTTTTGTAATCATGGTCATTGCCAAACACTTGCTTGGAATCAATTTATTATACTCCAAATAATACATGTTTTGGGACTTATGGAACAATCTGAAGACCTAAAGCAATTCAAGGGTAGTCTCTAAATTGCTAAGAGTGGTACTTTGGAAAGCAAGAACTCAATATACATCCAAAAGTAAGCATGGATCTTGTACAATGACCTAAACTATCGAATAATGTAGTAATTGCAATCATCAGACTGATGCTGCGCTTTCAGTGGTGCCTGGTTTTGAAGGCTCCAGGAAAATCCATGTTCCTAGAATTAGAGTCAGGCTGACATCCAATTGAATGAAGTTTCCTCCAGTTTTTAGGAGTCAATCTGACTCTCTGGCACAGCCTGAGATTCTTTCATCTTCTCTCTCTTCCACTTTGCCCAACCAGTGCCACACATGTGTCAACCGCCTTTCTCCCAAGCATCTACTCGTAGGTCCTGGAGCTAACTTATATGATCTTCCCCTTCAAAATTACAGGCTGACCCACACTCATAACCGAGTTTTTGTGGTCCTCATAACAAGCACTGCACTCTACACACAGAGTTCAGTAAGCTCCCGTTGCTGAGTGAAGGAACAGCCCCACACTTCTCCCCATGACATGCTTGTGTCTAGTTGTCCCCCCAAAACCACAAGTAAGTTACGGGGCAGATGCGGCTGGAGGAGCAGCGAGTGGCTTGAGGGGCGGGGCCAGGGGAACCAGGGTGGCGCTTGAGGGGAGGGGCCAGAGAGGCGCGAACCATTAAACTGGTTAACTTGTGCTTTCTCAGATGGAGAGGGTCATCCTGGACACGGCAGTGCCCCACCATCTCCTCCAACGTCTTGAAACCTCCAGTAATTGTGAGCTAAATAAACTTTTCTTTCCCTCATTTTGAATGTCTGGTATTTGTCCCAGAGTAACAAGAGAAGAGTAACTAAGACACTCCACTTTGAGGAAAAACTTACCTCTGTGCCAAGAATTTCCTACACAATCTGTTGCATTCATCACTTTGTTTCTGCTCACACTTAAATTACTCACCTATTCTCAACTCATTTGTGAATGGCTATAATTTTCCAAGAACTGTTCTAAAAATTTAATCCTTTATGACACTTATGTTGTATTGTAAAGTGATAAATCCTAAGCAAAAAGTAAGGAAAATGTAGATAATATTCTGATGATGCAAAGAGTTACAAAAATAAAGTTGGAGAGGAAACAGTGATGTTGAGCTCGGGGCATATATGAACAGTTTGAAACTCCACTAAGAGGGCTATCACCTAAGCAAAGACCAATGAGAATAAAGCTGCACGCTCTATAAATGTATTGGAAGTGAAGGGTTTAAACAGAAAGAATAGCAAATGAAAAGATCTTGAGGCATGATGATGCTTCTGGCAAGGGCTTGGGAATTGCAAGGAATCTTAGGTGGAAAGGACCACATGGAGTCAGACGACAGTGGGGTGAGACGGTGAGATGGGAGAGTCCAGCCAGCTCTAGGCCTTAAACTCCAGGGGAAGGGGTAAGTACTGAAGGACTGGGAGCAGGCCGGAAACATGCATGGGTGCAGGAAGTGGATCACTGTAGCTGCTCCCCTGAGGAAGGCCTGAAGGGAGTCCAGCTGGGCAGTGAAGAGGTTACTGCAATAATTCAGTCCGGAGACAGCGATCTGAGCCGGCACGGTAGTGACGGCCACTTCCGGAGACTGAAGGCCGGTGTGTGCGCAGTAAGGCAAGTCGGGATTCAGATATACTAAGTCCGAGATGTGCGCTGGCACAATGTTGCATGGATAGCTGTATGGAGAGGACTGACATTTCAGGAAGAAGTCAAGGCTGAAAATTTAACTTGTTTCATCAATTTGTTAACCCTTTGATGGATTAACTTTGTGTCACCTCTAATTAATCACTTTCCTAATGAAACACTTTCAGATATCCACTACAGCCCAAGAACATGCCAACAAGTGGACGTTGGGCTGTTATATGATCTACATAGGAACTATGCCCCTACAGTAATAAATTGGAAGATGTATCATAAGCATGTAAGGTATTGGAATATCTTGAGTGTTCAAAACACAACATACACATTACACATATTATAAAATAATGTGCAGAAATTAGTGTATCCAAGCTGCTAGCGTCAGATCTCTGATCTGTAAGAAAAGCGAGGTGCTGGCATATAGCACTTCTTTCACGTTCCCACACAGCACAAGGCACTGCCTAAATAGGTGTTATGTATTTGCTGCAATCTTATAAGATGTTCTAAAAAAGTATTTCGAAATTGATAAAACTGACATAATTTTATTAGGAAAGAAATCATGTTAGGGATCCGCCTTTCTCACTGCAATGCTCCCATTATGGTTATCTTGGAGCCTGTGTTCCTTTCTTTGGCTCTGACTAGTCTATTCATCTACCTGTATATGGAGTTTGCTGGAGAAAAATAAGGAAAATCAAGTCTGTGAGGAAGCTTTTTGTGTTTTTTCTAGGGCAATCGCATAGGTGGTACAGAATTGGAAATGTGCTTTTCAGAAACACTGCGTGTGTGTGTGTGTGTGTGTGTGTGTTGCTGGAGATCAAACCCAGTGCCTTCTACATGCTACACAAGTATTCCACCGCTGAGTTACATGCTCAGCCCAGAAAGGCTTCTAGAAGATGAAAAGTAGTGTTTACCGGGCCAAACAAAAGAGCTCATTCACCTTACCCTCTGTCCAATTCCAGGACACTTGTGCTGTACACCTTGACCTACAAGATAAAGGGTAAGCAAATGATTCCTTGCTCTGTGAAGTGCTGCTTCTTGTTTTGATTCACCTCCACTCTATTGTTTCTCTACTCCACTGGAACTCTCTGCCCTATCTTTCATCTAACCAACTCTTATCCTTCCTTCAGTGCTGTACCCAAGTCCACCCGTTCTGAGACTGTGCATTCCTACTAGACCACAAGCCCATCTCCCCACTCCTCTGCATTCCCACACTACTGACTGACACTCAAGGCCTGCCCTGTACAAACTTCTCCATACTTCAAATCTGTGCAGCAGATGTCCCAAGGTATCCTGGAGACTCCTCAGCCACACCAGTTTTTCCATTACTGTGCCTTTGTCTAGAGTATAGCCCTCAGTTTGTGCTCATTCTTAAATGATAGAATGGCACTCCTAAGACAAGTACTTTTCACACAATAAAATAACAATTAGTATTGATTCTTATTCTACCGAGAAAATCCAGAAGGAATAGACAGATAGAAGGAAGATTTCAGATCCAATCCATTTACTTTCTGCACCTACAAACCCTTCCTGGTGAAGTTTCACTCGGTCTGTCCACAGTTCAAAACCATCAGGCTCTTTCTGTACCTTGCTTAGCTCCTCCATAAGCACCAGCTCTTGCTTGATCTTAAGCTCATCATCTCTTATGGGCAAATCTCCCCCCCTTCAACACAGAAATAAAACTAGTATGATGTACTGAAATAAGCTTCTTTTATTTCAAATAAATTCTCTTTTGTGTATGAGAATAAGATGGCAAAATGTTAATATTGGGTTTTGGGGTATCTGTAAGCAATGACCTTGCAGAAGGTAAGGTGAATGGATTATGGTGATTTACTGTTAAATTTTAAAAGTAGTCTCATTAATTCTAAACTTATATTTAAATTTAAGGCCACATTTGTACCTATATATTTCAAAATGAGTGCCAGTAAAGTGGCATAGTATATTTTTGTTACAGCTTTCTTAGATTGAGATTCAGGGGTAACAGCTCTTGAGAAATAATTCCTCTATAAGGAGGGTATGACCATATAGCAACTATAGGCCCAGCAATGAGCAGAGGGAGGAAATGAAGTCAAGTAACAAATAAGACAATGACATGGCCCAAGGTAGGAAGACCAGCATCTCATATTCTTGATTGGACAAACAACCTAAAATATTCGCACTAAATTCTAAGTTCAAATGTGTTAAATTAAAAGCGATCTTTAAGTTAATCATCACTGGAGACAACACCTGTAAATAACCTTTAGAGATACTCTGATAAATAACACAAGAAACCATGAACTCCAAAACTTTCATTCTTAAAGAATTTACAGGTTCTGAAAGAGAAAATGGAACTTGAAGAGTAGAACAGAGAGCTCAGAGGGGCCGGGGAGATAGCTCAGTAGGATAAGCACTTGCCTGGCAAGTGCAAGGGCCTGAGTTCAATACCTGGTTCCTCACAAAAAGAAGAAGAAGAAGTAGAAGGGTAGAATAGATCCCAGGAAAAAGTAATGAACTTATTCAAAAGGAAGGAGTTATTGCATTGAGGAGGACAGGAGAGGGAGTGGGGAAAGAGATTTATCTATGTATATAAGCAGGATGGTTTGGACAACTGTACTGCGCATTTCTGCTCATCTGTGGAAAGAAGTAGGTAATGCTTTAATTTGCATCCTTTTTTCAATTGTTTCTACTTTTTCTCCTCTTAATTCCTTTTTTTTTT
>NDGN011387322.1:0-10398 GCA_002564285.1 Tympanoctomys barrerae | reverse complement strand
TATGCAACAAGAGTTGTAGCTTTTGGGTCTGATAAGGTCAGTGAAATCCCCTCAGGGTTTTTTTTAGGAAAGAAGAAAAGTGGTAAGAATTTTCAAAGTACCACTGTGGAAAATCCAATCTCAGAGAGTTGTTTCTAATAATATCCATGTAATTATCTATTAGCAAATGTAATTTTATTCTTATTTAATGTGTACATCATACATTTAACAATGATGAGGTTCAAAAGTGTTATTGCTGTCTACCATATGTTTTGTTTTAGGATATTATCAAAGTGATTGGTACTCACCTCATGAAATGAATATGACTTCTGTGAAAGTCAAATTACTATCATTTGCTATTTTTATTTCACTTAATATATTTTATGCTTTACATAAATATAGTCAGTGTTTCAAGGTACTTGAAATAGAAACAATATGAATAACCGTAATAGAACAAGAAATTTAAATATTTCTAAAGTTCACATGGAAATTTGGCTAAAATGTTGATTTTTCCCCCCTACAGTTTTGAAAGATTGTTAGAAGGCAGTTTGAGGTGATGATATATCCAATTTGACATTAGTGTTAGTGATATTTGTTTTGCAATAATCCTAACTGTGGAAATATAGCTTTTTAATGTTCTAAATGCCAAAAAGTTCTCTTTTGCTGACAATAAACTGCATTCATTTACTATTTAGGAATGTACTTTTACTCTCTAACTTATAATAAAATTTGTGTTGCATTACATAAGCAGTTTAATCCCACCTTCCAAGAACAGTTTTTTAAGATTTCAGTGATTCAATATCCAACCAGGTTGGGAAGAAGTGAGTATTAGGACCTTGTGGGTTGGGGACAGAAGGACTTGCGCTGGCGTTGCTTGTTCTGTCCTTTTACTAGAGACGAGATTTTGAGAAACTAGTTCAACCCTCTGAGCCTCCACTTTTTTCTTTTTTAAAGGTGTTTTACGAGGTTGCCTTTAGTTTTTTTGTCTAGCTTTTCCTTAGTCTCTAATGTCTGGGAGATTTTGCTATGCTCTTGGGGAAAATCTGGGATGCTAATGCAGAGCCAGGCTCTGCTCCCGACATGCTGCCTCTTTCACTGTTCAGACTCCTCTGATCCTTTCAAGGAAGATCTGTTTGTGAAGAGTTAAGGCCTTTTCCTGTCTTCGCCTAAGAAACACAGAGAACTCTTTTACTGTACAACTATTTATCTTCTTTCTGCAGCTTCAGTCCTGAATATTGGGTTTCTTCCTCTAAATATTCACCTGTGTTTTACTTCATTTTCTCCAATAGGACTTCCATTGCCTAACATGTACACTTACTTGTAATCTTAGCTTCTTTTACTCTTAACTGAGTCTTGGTGCTATCTGAGGGCCTCTGTTTCTGAGAGCTTCTTCAAGTCATTAGTATTTATATTCTCACCATACAGGGCCAAGAATTAGGGTTGGTGGTGGTTTGTTTTTACTCTGTATTTCTGCCCTGAGGCTATTCATCATTTAACCCTTTGTAACTCTTCATTTGAGGATTATGTGATTCAGCTGTGCATTCTCCTCTGCCCTCTTTAGTCTTCCATGTTTACAGAAGAGTTTGTTATCTGACTTGTAATCTCCCTTTATATTCTAGCCCTACCATTATTCTGCGAAATTTAGCATCCAACATTCTGGCCTCTTTCACCTTTCTGCTGTGCCCCACACTCTACTTAGCTGCACTGTCCTATAGTAACATCATGACTTTTTTCTACATCCAAATAGTAATTTGAAATATATTGCTCTCTGGTTCGATACTATACTCCTTTAACTTCTTGGACTGCTACAGTTCTGAGGATAGTATCAAGACCTGTGGTACTTTGGCTCCTTTATTTTCTCCCAACGTATCAGTCCTCTCTTCTATCTACCTGATGCCCTTGTTTATAACCCATGTTAGAGCAAGACCCCAGTCCACGCCTCCTCTTTTTATTTTGCATTGCAATCTTCTGTAAAGATATTTACCTTGAATGAACTCAACTGTTTGATTTCCTAGATGCTTTACCTGTACAACTACAATGTAATGGAGGATGACAGGCAGCATAACAACTTGGTTGTACTTCAATATTTGAGTACCACCTTTAATGGGCTCCAAATACTTCTTGCTCAGTCTTTCAATAGGCTTCTCCAGTCAATTTCCTATCCTGTTTTTGTTGCTGTATATAGTTATACTTGATGAGAAAATGTATATTAATGTCTAAGTAAATGGTTTGAATATGAATTTTTAAAACATAAGCTATTAAATGTTTTAGTTTACCATTTTTGGTTAAAAAGTTTACTGTGGTTACAGTAGGTGTTGTAAAATGTTCACACAAGACTGTGTAACATGCATATGACAGTTTGATATTTGTTTTCTCTCTGTATATTTACTGTCTGAATATAATAAATCACTGCTCTACTATTCTACATATTTGTGTAAGTATATAGATAAACATTTCTTTCCCCATAGAACCACTTTTCTCATATTTCTTTAAGATAACTTCTGACTACAGGAATTAATTTTTAATGAATTACTTTAAATGGTATAAGTCAAATATGCATCTTATTTCAGTATTTTGAGTGTTTCATATTTTTTTTAATTCTCGAGGAGAACTGTAATTTTAAATTATACCAAGGAATTGATATCCTTGGTTTTCTAAGCTTCTAATACTGAATTGGTGTTGATAAAATTCTACTGCTGTTTTATTTCCTCATTAAAACAACACAAGTCAGTAAAGCTGAAGTAATTTATTAAAGTTTCCCTTAAGCTTTGAGATAGAAGTCTCACAGTTGTGGGAGACAAAAACTGTGAGAAAGTTTGATGGAAGAAGGCTATCTCTTTATTCTTACCAGAACTTCCTAGTCTATATTTTAGCCTTTATGTTTGGAGTTTGAAAATATAACTGAAAAGATGATCTGCTCCTGATCTATTACACATATATTAAGCTAAAAGTGAAGAATTATCTATCACTTATTAAAGGCAAAGAAAAATCACTTTGACAGATTTTTACTTTCTGAACACACATATATTCTAGAAACTTTATAGTATACATTTGAATTTGAATATACTCACACAAATACACACAAAAATAGAAACCAACCAGGTAAGTGACTTGAATGTAGGCGAAAGCCAGGATGTTGCATTCATGTAGAACAAAGTAAAATGTTTCTGAGGTACCCTGAACATAACATTCAAGAGAGGACATATTTCCTAAGCAGCTGCATTTTTGCTGCAGGCTGATAAATAGTGGGGTTTGGAATCAATTTCATCATTGATCTGAAGGATAATCCTTTTGTGACAGTCTTGTCCTGGGGTTTTTACTGTCAGAGTTGAAAATGAATGGCAGAGTGTAAATAAGTAAAAAATAAATAAATAAAGGATGCAAGAAAGGGATAGGGTTTATGGAGAAAGAGCCATTGTTTGTCACACATGAGCTGATGCACAGCAAGTTGGTATGTGGGGGTGAAGCTGGGGCAGGGAAAACAGACCCAGAAAAGATTATATTTCATTAATTTCTGGAACTACATTGCACAATTCACAGGGCAATTTTGTGGGAAAAATAAAATATATGTGGATCATAGTTTGATGAGCTCTACAAAGACTCTGCCAGTGCTTTTCCAATCAATATTCTGTACTTCATGCTAGCTTTGCCCTGCAAGGCAAGCTCAGTGCAGAAGCTACAGGGGAAAGTAAGGTATTTGACTTGGATGGTTTTTATTCTGCAGAGGTTGTGAAACAAATAAGGATTACCACAAGCACCTCAGAGAATCCCCAGGGGGATCTGTGCTCAGTGCATTTAAAATGGTGTTGGTGATTCTTTTCAGATGGAAATTAAGATAGATTTGCCGTTTCAGGCCTGACTTATTAAAGCAGTTACCTGCATTTGCCATGTGCAATACATGGACTTGATGATTTACTATGATAGAGGACATGCTACTCTGGCCAGACTGAGCAGCAACTATAGGGCAGTGTAGTCCTGACATCATAAAGAGCTACCTGTGTGTGGGGTCATCCATGGGAGGGAAGCATTAACCGCATTAGTAACTGCTGCAAAGTGAGACTTTGCTTGGTATTCATCCTAACTGCCTTATGGGGCTGAACTTCTTTTAAATGCCTCATGCAGCATTCCCCTGATAGCTCTATCCTCTGAAATCCAAGTCTGTCAGTGGAAACTGGCAGATTGGATCTCTCCTAAATGGTTTTCTAACAGGTTAATCAGCTTTCACAGGATCCCTTTCAAATATGTGACAGCCCTTCCCATCTGTTGGTGTCACGTGCAGGTGCTTTCCAGCGCAGTGTACTGTCTTACTCACTTTATGAGCTTTGTATATATGAGTGAAAGAAAGATTTGGCAGGTAATTTTAGGGAATATTTAAACCTGTCTTTGTTTGTGATTTCAGTGTTTGATAATTTTTAACCTTTTCTAAAGGCTTAAAAAGCACCATATTTTAGCTGTTCCCCCCCCTCAGGGGTGGGGTCTGAAAGTTTTCTGTATTGGCAATGTACTACATATTTTCAGATCTTCAAAGTATACGATTTTTCGTTTACATCCATTCTGTTCAGCTGTTCTAACAGACAAGACTTAAACTAATGGGGGCCAGGTAGGTTCCAATAAAACTTGAAAACAGGTAGCAGGCTGAGTCTGAAAAAGCTGAAGATAAAAGTGTGTGTGTTCTGTTCAAGTTGTTCTGTGATTAAGGCTTAAGGACTATGTCCAGCTGATGTTGTTTAGTAACAAAATAAGTATAAATTCATAGACCATCATTTCCTAGGTGTTACCTGCCACTTTTATCTGTATCTCTCCAACCTCAATAATTCACGATTGAGAAATCTCTCAACAGTTACTTATACAGACAGGGAAAATGCCCCTAAGCTATTTACAATTCATTCAGCAGAAACACACCACTTAGCCAGAGGAGTAAATTCTTTGTTATGTGTATAAAGTGGAAGCTGACATAACAGCAATGCACATTGGTGTTTATATGAAAACACATTCGTCAAAATGAGCTACTGAGGGGCACAACTAGAATTTAAGAACTGGATTAGACTTCTGCAGACTTTGTGATGGACACTGTCAGCCACATGCTGGGGCTGAAAGGATTAGCTCATCAACATGGTCACAGTTTTGCTGTATCAACTTCCCATAGGCATGGCACCAAGTCCAAAATCTTGGACTTTTTTTCCCCTTAACTTGCTAAAAGGCTGCAAGGTAGTAGGTTACTTTATTTTGAGAAGAGGTTGCCTAAGTTGCTCATATTGTAATTAAATCCTTATATTTGCTTGTAAAATGTTATGAAAGAGGTCCTTTCAAGTATTTAGCCCCCTTTTACTTATAGGGTAATTGAGGACCAACTTCTTTAGCCTGTACTTCTTTTACACTAGATTTCTAATGTCTTTCTCTGCTGTTTTGTGTCATATTGCCCTGTGTCCACACTGCATGAAAACGGTGATTGCAGATTGCAAAACACATTTGGGGCTGTCCCACATCTACTTTCATTCTCCAGTGGCTCTTTGACTCCTTCACAGTAAACTAATTCTCCAAGCCCTCCTGCAAAAGACTGAATGTGCTGGCCTCTCCTCTCCTCTCCTCTCTGGTGTTAGCTCCATTGCCCCACCTGAATTTCTGCTCTGCAGCCATACTGAGCTCCATGTTTCCCAGCTTGTACCCTGTGACATTTGGTTTCCCTGAAACACCTTCCCTTCTCTAGTCTTTTTTTTCTCTCTCTCTCTCTTTTGTCTCTTGATGCCTTCTTCTTTGGCCAAAATCAACAGAACTCAGGTTTCCAGAATTTCTCTCTCCAAGAAGACTTTTTCTAGCTATGTAAATCTTGTTTAATGGCGTTCTCCTGAAGGTGGGCTACTTACAGTTAGCCCTTTGCACTGTGCATTTTTACCTATCTTGGCTCTTATTCCATGGAGATGTGGTTGCTGCCTTTTTAGCTGTACCTCCCTAGTAACTAACTCTAAGTACTAAATGTATATGTTGTTTCATGTACTCCTAGCTCGTGGCACAAAATAGATGTTCAATAAATATTTGTTAAGTAAATTGGCGAGAATACACATGATTGATTGGAACGTTGATTTTTTTGAACCCATTGAACTTTGCAATTTATTAAAGAGGTAATAAGTTATATTGGTGTAATCATAATTGTTCTCTGACTGTCTGTCTGTCTCTCTCTGTTTCTGTCTGTCTGTCTGTCTCTGTCTCTATCTATCTATCTATCTATCTATCTATCTATCTATCTATCTATGAAAGTTTGGAGTGTCCTGTTAAGATATTTTAAATACTTATCCTTTTAAAGTACTCCTCAAATAAATAAAAGGAAATATGGTAATTTTTCTATAAAATTCTGATTTGGCCGTTGAGTTCTGTCTTGCATAGTGGCTCACCATTGTGCTTGAGCGTATATGTCTTTTCTACTTTTACTTGACCCAAATTTTCTCTGTAGAGCCTGTTCCTTTTCCTACCTTGAATAAAAGCTGCAAAAAATTATGATTATAATTTAGAAAGTGTTATAAATGTCATGTTTGTGTTTTATGAGAGAAAGCTGAGGAGGAGGTTAGAGTTAGACGATGAGGAAACATTACTTCTCCCTACAGCCCAAGAGAGAAGAAACATATGTATGTAGGAGTATCTGAGCAAAAGTACACATCAGAAACAAGAGAAAGGATCTAGTGATATAACAAAATATGAATCTCCAAAATTGTTACATTGAGTGAAAGAAGCCTTCAGCAAGATTACATACTTTATAATTTCATATATATGGATTTCTACAGAAACCAGATCTCATTTATGATTTTGTGTATAGCAGAACAGCACATTTGGGTAGAGAAACTGATTAGGTTTTCTTGCTTATTTACCTGTGAGAAATAGATGTGTACCTGCAGAATGAGGCTTGCACATGAAGTGTCCACAGCAGTTTTGTTGAGAATAGCTACAAAGTAGAAACATTTCTTATGTTCTCCAACAATTTCAGCTTAAATAAGGAACTATATATATATATATATATATATATATATATGGTATTGATATATACAATAATATGATCTAATTTCAAAATTTATTGAGTGAACCAAGAGAAATGCAAGTATATACCATATGATCCCATTTCTATGAAATTAAAGAATAGGTCACTAATTTGGGGAAATAAACATAAGGAAAGTAATTACTACTGAGAGGGAAACATTAGCTAGAAAGGGGCACAGGGAAGCTTTTGGGGTAATGAAAGTATGATTCATCTTGCTGGTGTTGGGATAGTATGAGTATATATATTTATAAAAAGTTTTAAAGATAAACAGATAGGATTTGTAAATTGTACTGTGTACAAATTATCCCTTGCCTAAAATAAAATAAAAATTAGTTATTATTTGGTATGTATCGTGTGTTTCCAATTGTAGAAACAGTACAGCATATATTTTGTGTACATTTTAGGTGACCACTGAATAGTTCTGTTTTGTTATGTTGTCATTGCTAATGCTTGAAGTTAGTTAAAAAGTTAAAAACAGTGAATCTGAATTGTTACAGATGCTGATACCCCACATGACGTCTTCAGCAAGAATGATAATGGTGCTGTTGTGTAGGCTCCTTTTCATTTGGATTTTGTCATTTAATAGCCCCTGTAGCCTGGCAGGACCTTTCTCCAGCATGAGTTTGTGTTTTCTTCTGTCGAGGTTATAACCTGAGTGAGACAATTTCTTTTCTTTTCTTTTTTCTTTCTTTCTTTTTTTTTTTTTAATGTATTTTAGTACAGGGTCTCACTACAGAGATTGGACCCTGTTTTCAGCCTTCCAAGTGCTGCGATTATAGGCATGCACTACCATGTCCAGTCTCAATCTCCATCTCAGCATGCCCCTCGGGAAGGGCCTGCTCAGCCCATGGAGGATTGAACCCTGATCCCTGCACTTTACCTAAGCATGTGCTTTAGTCCGCTAAGCTACCTGGCTGGCCCTGAGACAACTTCTTTTAATGTCTTATATGATTAGGGCAATTAAATCTGAAGTTGTATAAATTTGAATTCCCATCTGTTTTCTGAAGGACAATTTTCCATTCCCAGATTCCATATTAAGACATAATTTCATCATGCCCTTCTTTTTTTGCTGGTTAGACTACTCTGATCCTCCATTAAGGGTACAGCTTTTTGAGGTACCACCTTTCCAGCCCTTTGGTTAGTTTAACTAGCAAATGCAGGAAGTAGTGTCATTACCTGATTTGATAGCTCTCATTTGTGTCTGCCTTTTTTTTTTTCCTTTTTAACTCTGAGGAATTCCCTTTATAAATGTCTTTAACATTAGAAAAGGTGCTTTCTAGCTCTAAAAGCCAACATGTTTGATGCTTTTTTTTTTTTGTATTTAGGATAGGGGTACAGGGTCTCACTGCATAGATCGTACTTGTAGTGATCCTCCTGTTTACAGCCTCTCAAGTGCTGGGATTGCAAGTGTGTGCCACCACATCCAGTCTCACTTGCCCTCTCAGCATGGCCCAGGGGTGGCACAGCAGGGCAGGGGTCTGAACTCCCAGGCTCTGTGTCTGCCTAAGCAGGAGCTTTAATCCACTGAGCTATTTGGCCAGCCTTTTGATGTCTTTTAGCAAGAAGAATTAGTTTATTTACTTCATCTCACATCCAGAAATGGGAGACTGGAAGTGTCTTACACTGTTCAGTATGTGTGCTAACACTTCATAAAATAATGTGTCAAATCTGCTGAGCTCTCACAGTACAGAAATAGAAAGGTAAGAAGTGACATCTTTATTCTTGAACAACTCTGTAATTTGTTTTGAGGGTAGGGTATGTCATTTTTCTGTTGGCCTGCATCTAATCACATTAGAACTCCTACTCCTATTTTGTGAATCTCTTTTTAGTGAGTTGCTTTATATTTTGTGATATTTATAGAATTCATTACTATTTATTTTTTACTATCATCATCTTCCAAAAATCCTCCACAAGTATAACCTCCAGAAAGAGAAGCTGTTCTTTTTCTTATTCCTGTCCTCAGAAGTAAGTTTCTGGTACACAGCCGGCTTCATCATCAAGTATGCTTAAATAATTGGTTGAAATAATAATGATATGAATAAAAATTTGGAAATTAAAGAGTTTTTCATTTAGTAGATAAATTTTTAAAAAAATTTTACATAGTCACCCTTTTTCCCAAGAGCCTATATATTTATTTAACAATAGTAACTTTTCATGCTTTATTAATCACTTTTTAATCAAAATAGTTAACATTTACCATCAAAGCACTGAAGTACAATTGCTATACTTCCCTGTATAATGGAAATAGTGATTTTTGTCTCAATTGGTTTTGGTTAATCCTGTGAAATGAATGTTTTTCATTATAATTATGTTTTAATTCAAATAAGAATTCATTTCATGTTAAATATGAAAAATACTCAATGCACTATAATTTTAGATCAATGTTATATGTATATCAAGCAAGATAAGTATAAAATACCACTAGTAATGAACTAGGAATGAATTAATATAATTGCAAGTTATTTTTCCCTATAATCATAGGAATAATGACAAGCATTTGTTTGTGTTACTGCTGAGGATCAAACCCATGGCCTCATTCATGAGCTGTACTATTTAGCTATATCTGAAGCCCTATTGATTTGAACTGGTTGTGGAACTGGTACCAAACCAAATGGAAACACTCTGTACCAAGAGTTGGAAATCAACCAACTTTATTACATTGGTGGGCTGATGGGCCATGGCTCCCAAAGCATCAGCCCAGTGCTGGCTTTAGACTTAGTTTACATATGTTGCAAGCAGGAAGTACAAAGGCTTAAAAATGTGGGGAACTTTATTGGGTATCATTAGTTATATCATTTGCTGGTCATGATTTAGGGGAAATGAAACCCAAACCTGAAAGATACCTAGGATGAGTTTGTGTTCTCTAAACTGAACAGTGAATTTTAGGAACAAATGGAGGTTAAGAGTTTAAAAAGGAAGGGGGTGGTGAATGAAGGCAAGAGACAGGAAAAGGAGTGTTGCGGGACTGTCCTGCAACAATGTTGTATRTGGTWRGATTTCTGGACTTATGTGTAAACATATATAATTCTTTATTCCTATTTTTAAATATATTTTAATGTTTTAAATTTTTTGTCATATTCTGTGGATACTTAAAGTTTAACATATCAATACTTTATGAAAAATAACTGTTTCCTGTTATGCCTAAGATGTTTGTTATTCAGACAGATAGTGAGGTTAAGCTCAACAGCCTAGGTAATATGGTAATCACAATAAGTTTCTCTTCTGGAGGGTTAGCAACCTAAGTTTGCAGACCAAAAATTAGAGAAAAAAGAGAGCTGCAAGGAAAGCCAACATTTTGGCCCTAGCCTTCCAAGGTCAATTAAGACTCAAACATATGAGAACTTGTACTGTAACATCATGTAACTCAGTTGTGTCCCAAATTTTCTGATCAA
>NDGN011387315.1:0-36370 GCA_002564285.1 Tympanoctomys barrerae | reverse complement strand
GACAACAATATGCAATGTATTAATTATTGAAAATGTCCTACTAATTGGATTTGAAACTGTCTCCTTGCTATTTGTTTCTCAATAAAATTATTGAAAGAAAACCTGAAATCACTCAGCTCTGCACATGACACTGAGAAAAAGGTTTGTGGAGCAAACAACGCACAGCCAGTGCTGTCAAAGATAAAGGGATATTCTCCAGGGAGACAAAAGAAAAGGACGTTTCAGACAGAAGCAGCACTGCAAAGCCCATGCAGGGTGGGAAGTGGCCAAGAACCAGGGGACCACGAAATGCCCCGAGGCTGCAGGGTGGGCTGCAAGGAGGAGCAGAGGGAAGAAAGCTGGCGTCCAACAGGACCGCAGCCGGAAGGAGGTGCACGAACACAGGGTCGATACCGGAGTCAGTGGACATCTGTGAAACAGCTTCAACCACATGTTAACACGATCAAAAATTACAGTGTGTAAAGGAGACAGCATTTAGAAGACAGGAAAACCACCAAGTTAGAAGCTCTTGGAATAGTCCAAGCAAAATGTAACAACTACCTTGACGAAGAAAGCCGATATGAACCTGAGCTGGGGGGGGGATGGGGCAGAGGCGTCCGAGTAAAACCTCACAGCTGTTAGCTACTAATAAAATAAGAGAACTGCATGAAGGTCACTAAAGCATTTTTGGCTCTTTGTTTTTATCTGTCCTGAGTTAAGGAAAATGTCTGATTTAAATTATTACCATTCTTAAATTGTATAATGTAGTGTGTTTAGCTTAGAGCTGAAAAACACATTAAAGCCATAGAAGATCTCCAGCGTAAGTCTCTCATTTGGGAAAGTTGATGGCGCCAGGGTCCTAAGTTTCAGCTCTAAGAAACACAATACAAAGGCTGGCCAAATAGCTCAGCAGGTTAAAGCGCCTGCAAGCAGGTGTAGGGGCTGCAGTTCGATCCCTGGGCCTGCCGTGCCTGCCCCGCCCCTGTGATGCTCTGAGAGAGCAATTGGGTGATTGAGATGGTGTGGTGGCACGTGTCTGTAATCCCAGCTCTTGGGAGGCTGTAAACAGGAGAATCACTAAGAGTCCAACTAGTAATGAGACCCTGAGCATCCTATAGACCCTTCCCTAAAATGCAAAAATAAATAAAAAAACAAAACAAAACACAATATAATTTTAGTAGCTGCATATTCAGTTTTGTCCTTAAAATAACATAGCAAGTGAATCTTTTACTTTTTGTAGATGGACATTTCATTGTTGTAATATTGGACATTTCAATCTATCTTTATTTGAGCAGGATCTCAAATTACTATGTATATTCAGATGAGTAAGAAGAGCTATTTAACGCTTTGTAGTAAATAATTAACAAGCACCTTAACATCTTTAGAAGGAAAGAAATCTATAAATTTAAAAGCATTATTATCTTTATACTGATTAAAAAATGAATGCCACTCTTTTCTCATGGATTGAGTTGGCTGCACATTCAGTGCCTTTATGCTAGATATGTTTAAAAAAATCTGCTAAGTTAGATTCAAGGATAAAGAAGCATCTACAGCCTAGTCTGCTTCTGCCAGCCCATGAATCTTCATGCTGAAATGTCCTTGAAGTAGAAGCAAACTCTTAGAAAAAGCAGGCAGCTCTGACTTCTCCCGGGAGCTATGGGCATTTCCTGGGGTGCCAACAGTGCTCAGCTGTGTGGGCTGGGGGCATTTTGAGCATCTCCAGAGACTGCTGTGGTAATTCAGACAGTGCTATGTTCACCCACCACGGGAAGGCCTCTTGCTACGAGCAGCGATTCGCCCTACGAGTACAGGCGTTGCTTTCTGTAAAATTAAGGGCTCTGGTGGAACGAATTCATTGAGCCTCGACAAGCGCATCAGCTTAGTAGGAACAGATGTGTAGCAACCTTCTGAGGAAAATCCAGAAACATGTGAGCCAACTATGGTTGTAGCTAGCGGGCAGTAACTCAGGACGGGTCCGCAGTGGAGCACGCTCACTGTTGTGTTCAGAAGACGTGTGATCACATCGCCACTGGAACGATACAGACAGTGCCGGAGCCTCGTACCACAGTGGAAAGTCACCAGATCTTAATCTTCTCAACATGAATGGCAAGTAAAGGACCCTCTTGTCAGAAAAGCATTTGACATAAAGCTCAAATGCAGGCTCTGCGTCATGAATTTGGTCCCACGCAGTGTTCAGCTTAACTGAGGGACGATTATTTCTCCAGGTGGGAACAAAGCGCTGATTCCTGGACATGGAGTGTCTGTTCCAGGCTGTCATTCTTGCTGTCCTGAGCAAAACTTAATTAAACATGTTCAGTTCTTAATGTTCCTAGTCTGGAAGAGTCCCCCACTTCAGAAATGCTAAGACCTCTCATTAGCTGTGCTCAAGATGCTCTTGAAGATCAGTAAGCCTTGGGAACAAACTGTCAAGACAGAAAAGGAACAGGGAGCCCTGGTGAAGGTGGTCATGGGGTGCAGGCCACATGGAGAGCAGAGAGAGGTGGTGAAACTGTCACCACTGGTCACCTCAGTAGCTGCAACTAGGTCTACGGTAGGAAAGGCAGGTAGGAAAGGCAGAGGGAAGCATCCCACCCCGCTTTGAGGAAGTTCACTGCTGTGCAGTATTGTAACATTTTATACTTTAATATATTTTATAAGAACAAAGTATCCATATTTAGAGTTTAAAGAAAGGGTAGGGAAGACAGACTCTAAAGAGAAATAAGAAAATGGGGACATCAAAATAGTGAGACTCCCACAGTCCATATATAGTAGGGTTGCCCACCAGCTGGTTGGATGTTTCAGGTCCTTTTAGGCCCCCTTTCCTGGAGCACCTGCACCCACCCTGGAGTTCACCCTGCATTTCTGCCTAAGATCTTTGTCCAACAAACCTTCCCCTTGCCTCTTAGGATATTTTTATTATGAATGTATTTGCTTAAAAGACAATACGACCAAAGGGTTTTTTTTTTCTTTCTTTCTCCCCAAAGACAATTTTGATTGTATGAATATTTGTTTTTGTGTTAATATCTCTGAAGGGTAACAGATACGAAGAAAAAAAGAACACAACTTCAATGTAAGTCAGTGCAGATTTCATCTGAAAAGTTTAGATAGAACAAAGAAAAGACTCTCTTTCCACATGTTGGATTGACAGGAATGGAGTAATTAACTCTATTAGTTAAAGATAAGAATAATAGGGAAAGAAAATTGCTTTGTGGAAAGGAATGGGAGTGTACACAAACCTACAAAGACCTATAAAGGGAATTAAAAGTTTAAACTACAGAAGAGAGGCAAAGCTCCAGGAAGTTCAGCGCCTCCCAAGCTGGATGAAGGCTCTTGCGACCATCTAGTATTCTTGTCCGTAAGCTCTACCTTCTTCATCTGAAAAGCTCATAGGTCTTGGCATGTGGGGTGCAAAGGGTCACAGAGGGTAGGGGCAAAGCTGCTGGCCCTGCATCCAGAGACCTCAGGAGCCCATGGAGAAGAGGTGACAAGCAGCGTGACAGCCCAGACAGCCCAGAGAATCAGGAGCCTCAGGCGCACAGCAGGGAGTGGAAGGAGCAGGGCTGCTGTGCAGGGGACCCTCCCAGCCGCCGACAGACCTGACTGGGCGAAAGCCGCAACTGTACAGAGGACTCGCAGCTGCTGTCTCCTCACTGCGGTTCTGTGTGTGCGTCATATATAAAGCTAAAAGGAAAAGCCTTCCATGTCCAACATGTCCCAGGTTTATATCACGGCAGAATTCTTTCAAAGCAGTTATTTTATTTATTTATTTATTTATTTATTTATTTATTTATTTATTTATTTTAGCAGAACCAGGGATTGAACTCAGGCCCTTGCGCTTGCCAGGGAAGCACTTATTCCACTGAGCCATCTCTCCAGCCTTTATTTTTTCTGATTGCAAATTAATACCTGCATATGGTGGTAAATATTTGAGTGATTAGAAAAAAAAATTACTTCAAATCTAAAGTGTTTGTCCTGTTATCTCACTGTAAGGAGACAATATTGTGAACAGATTTTCTGTTTTAAATTTATGTATGTGGCACAGGGTCTTGCCAGGCACCTTGACTCACAGTGATCCTCCCGTTTCAGCCTCCCCAGCACTGGGATCGCAGGTGTGCATCACCATGCCTGTTTTCAGAGGCGGCCACTGCGTTCCCCGGGTGAGGCCAGCATGACATGCAGTATCAGGGAAGGAACTTGGGTCCTTGCACTTGCCAGGCAGGTGCTTAGACCACTGAGCTATATCCTGGCTGCACCATTAACAGTTTACTGTAATTTCTTACAGTTTTGAGATCTAGATGGGTGGGTGTATATATTCTGGAAAACCAAAATCAAGTAAAATTGTACATCTTAAATAACTGGATTTTATGTCATTCAATAATAGTAAAATGGCATTTAAGTAGATTGTATTGCTCCATCATATAAAGTTTTTAATTCATATTCTTTTTGCTTTGATCATTTAGTATTTTTTCCAATTCTTGCTAGTCTACACAGTTATATATTTGTACTTTGTACACAAGCCACCCATTACGTTATTGATGATCTCTTTAAGATCTCTAGGGCCAGGGGCATAACTCAGAGCCTAAATGCCTGCCTGGCAGGGGCAAGGTTCCAAGATCGATCCCCGGCACCAAAAATGAATAAATAAATAAATAAATAAATAAGATCTCTAGAAAATGTGATATGTATGACAAATATTAGATAGGATATACAGAAAAAAATCATCTATACTTTTATTTTCCAGAAGTAAATCCTGGTAATATTTTGATGTATAATAATTATTATCCACGTAGCTCTTAATGATTTTTTGTTTAATCTTTGACACTGTCTCTATCACATATATTTTTAAAACTTTACGTTTGCTCAGTAAACTGTCTAAATTCTAGATTAATTTGTACAATGGTGAATCAGCTAGCACTGTACTTTTTCAATGTTTGTTGTACATTTTATGACTCAATGGCATAAATTCAAGTATTTAATAGCTTATTGGGAGGTACTGTAAATACTTTTCTTCTTCAACAAATGAAACTGAAACCTAAGAAAGCAGAATCTGTAGACAGTAACCACTGTGGCGCAGGTAAAGTTTGTTTTGTTATGGACCTTTGTGGTTATGAAAATTAAATAGTATATGCCTTCCGGGCTCTCACGGCAAAGCATGAAGCATTTGCGTGAACCACATTTGGAACCAAATGCTTATAGTTTACGCATAATAGACTAATTGAGTAGGCTCAGATATCATACAAATTAACTCATGGTGGGAATAAGCTGACATTTATACTGTGATTTGGGACAAACCATTTCAGTGCTCTGATTTCCAGTTTCCCCTTTTGATGGAAATAACACCAGCCCTGTGGGGCTGTTGGAAGGATTATAGACAAGATGTTATCCTTAATGTGTAAATTGTGATTTTTGAGAAAAAATATAGTTTTCATTCATTGGCTTTGTTGAAGAGGCAACATGATGACTTTCCAGATACAGATGTTTGGGCTTCAAGTCAATAAATGTATGTGGTGCTGAACGAAATGATACCTTCTTCAGGAAATTAAATCATACATGCCCAGCAAGTGATCATAGAGCTTCATAACCAGGATACAACAGTGCCACAGTGCAGCCCATCATGGGAGAAAAAGGGGGCATAGCGAGGGAAAGACCGTCACCCTCCTAATGTGAACAGATGTATTAGAAAAAGAAAGAGAAATGGGGAGAGAGGGAGGGAGAGACAGAGACAGAGACCAAAAGAGAAAGAGGGAGAAAAAGAGAAAGAGAAACAAGAGAGAAAGAGAAAGAAAAAGTAGGGACTGCGTGGCTGCCTTTGAGACCACGAGCCTTTACTTTGAAGCTAACCTTTCTGTATCTTCCACCAAACAGTCCCATGAGAATTTATTTAAGTGGTTTAACAATCCAAAGCATCCTTCAGTTACTGGAAAAAGCAAGTGGCACCATCCCAAGTGGGCAGACTCTCGGGAGTTATCACCAGTCTAGATCACAAATTCAAACGACGGAGAAGACGACCCAAGCAGAGCTACTTTTCCTTCTGAACATCCACCAGCTCAGCCACACAGATGGACTATTTTCTGTTGCCAAAGTGTAGACCTGTCTTGTTCTGTCATCAAAGTACGGGGGCGCCACCTGCCAGGGAACTTGACCCTCTCCACTTCCCACCTCTCCAGACACACTGAAAAGCAGCCGGGTGAGGACTTACGAGATTCAGCAACATGATGATTATGAAGTTGATGCAGACCGCGGCAGCTGACGTCGCGAACTGCCAGTGCTGTTTGATGAAATTCCACTTGAAGGATGCAAACTGCTCCATGACCACCAGGCGGTAGACCACCACCGCGAACACCGCGGTGATCACCAGAGAAATCTGCGGTACGGGACACAGGGAGGGCAGGCAAGGCGCATCATCAACAGGTCAAACGTGAAGGCATAGCTCAGAGACGCTGGGCCCCATAGCTAAAAGGATTTTTCTTTCTTAGAAAAGATACATGAGTATATTTTGTCAATGAGGGAGTCATTTATACTAGAGTCATAATTAACACTAAAATATTTAAGCTTAAAATGGTGACTATAGGGTCGGCCTGATAGCTTAGTGGACTAAAGTGCCTGCTTGGGCAAAGAGCAGTGGCCGGGGTTCGATCTCCGGCCTGCTGTGCTGGCCCTGCCCCTGGGGCGCCCTGAGATGGTGACTGAGACTGGGCATAGTAGCGTGCCTGTGATCCTGGCGCTTGGGAAGCTGAAAACAGGAGAATCACTCGGAGTCTGATCTACACAGTGAAACCCTGTAGACCCTGAAGACCCTGTCCTAAATACAGAAAAACAAAAAAAGGTGACTATGCAGGATTATGCATATTCCAGTTAGCCAGATTCAACCACGACATTTGCATGCACATTTCAAAACACCATGGCGATATGAAAGCACAGTGTTCCCTGGCATTTAAAAAAATAGACAGGAGGACTACTATGAGTCCGAGCTGCACAGTGAGATGCTGTACCAAGTACATTAAAAAATGAAAATAAAAAAACAGAGCCCAGGGGCATTGCTTAGCAGTAAAGTAAATGCATAGCACATGTGAGGTCCTTAATTCAATACACAGAGCCAACAAAACTAAAGTGAAATAAAGTTAATTAAATTTGCAAACAACAAAATAGAAATGAGAGATATTTAAGCTTAAGATATTAAGCTGGAGCACGACCACAGTTATCCCTGACAGCACCGATCCTACCCACATTTCATCTCTCGCAGGACTTCCTTCTAACACTGGACATGCGCTCCGGCCATGCGACTCCGGTAGTCTCCACTTAGTCATGGCTGACTCCAGTTTCTCCAGTGAGAAAGAGGAGCGCATATTCCCTTTTATAAACCTCCATGATCTGCCATGATCTCTATTTTGTTTAATCAAAAATGTTACTGAGGTAGTGAAAGGCTATTTTCCTTTCTAAAAGTTTATTTTTTTAAATTATCAAACTATACTGTAAAGAACACATCTATGATTTAACAAGTAAAAACAAACCATTTTGTACATTGTCATGGACATATTTGCTGTAGTGGAATAAAACAGAAAAGGCCAAAAAGCCAAATGCTTGTTTACAAAGAACGCCTATGTGTTCCTCTCGGTCCTACTTCTGCTATTTAAAGCGTATTTCCTTATTAGTGAACCAATCTTCAGTGTATGTTAGGTTGGATTTATCTCCCTACATTTTATTAATTTATTTATTCTGTGTGGCCCGTTCAGCCCACCCAGGGGTTGGGGCTGACGCAGCATGTGCCGGAAACCACGGTTCCTGCGTGCGTGCCTAAGCAGGCGCTTTAGACCACTGGCTGTCTCGCCAGCCCTATCTCCCTGCATTTTAAAATATTAAATGGAGAACCTTACAATCTCTAATTATAAAAAAAAAAAAAGACGGAAAACAATAGGAGAAATAAAGCCTGACAAAGAAATTGGATGTCGAGCACTTTGTATTCTCAGGGTCACAAGATGAGTCGATGTCCTAGGACGCCCTGCTGACCCTGAGGCCCCCCAACGCTGTGATAGCAAAGGCCACACCTTACCATGAAAAATATTCCTGAGACAGAAACAAGAAGACGGGTGATCTTGTCGGAGGAAGGCTGATGCGGCTCCGGCTTTCCCGTGATGGGATTTACAATTTCCATCTTGTAGTACTTGGCTTCAAACTGGGGACGCAGGGTTTCCTAGAAGAGAAGCTAAAGTGCTTAAAACAGCAAATTCCCACATTTCAAAAATGTCTCCAGGAATTAATACAAACCTACTGTTTGCCCTATTTCCATATTGTCTTCACAAAGACGAGTCCCTTAAAATATGTTAATTATTTTCAAGTAACCCTTAATTTGTATTTTAAGTATCATATTTTTTTCCACTAGTGTAATTTAAGGAAATGTTGTAGAAGAAGTTCTAAAAACCCATTGTTTTGTTAATGATTTTTATTATCTTCAGGATCATGAAATCCTGCTGGTAGAAAACAGCAAGGGGAGATGGAAAGGTCTTAGCTACGCCTGATCTCAAGGACACAGCGCTTTCCACATTGTGTGACATTCCAGTGTCTATCTCCAGCCTCCTAACAGCTTACCTCCTCTTCCTCCCATTCAATGAGGTCCCAGGTGTAGGTCAGTATACTTCTTCTCCTTTTCCAAAACTCCAGGAAGACAGTAGCTACAAAATATGATAATTATAATTAGTTTCCCAAATCACAACACATTGCTTTGTTTTCTTCAGATTGATTTATTATGTTTTGATGTTATTAAAATTACTCATTATGAAAGAGGTAGGGGCTGGGGAGGTAGCTCAGCGGAATAAGCGCTTTCCTGGCAAGCGCAAGGGCCTGAGTTCAATCCCTGGTTCGGGGGTGTGTGGGGGGGAGAGGTCCTGGAATTTCCTCTTCTTGTGTCTGAACTCTGTCAGTGTGCATTCCTAGCAGGTGTGTGTTCCTTCACTGAAATGGAGCACAAGACTTTTGTTAACGATATTCATCAAATGGACACTTCCAGGCTAGGTTAAAATCAGTGAGATAAATAGAAGGGTCCTTTTTGACCCATACATGACATTCAAAATGTTCTAAGAGACTCAGAGTATCATCTAAGAATGATAACAAAGATCTGATGCTACTTTTCTGGTACCATGAAAAGGGTATGGAAGGAACAGAGGGAGAAAGCAAGAGCCACCTTGGTAGAAGATGGAGAAGGAGAGGAAGAGTACGAAGGAAGGGGAAGGAGAAGAGAAGGGGGAGGAGGGGAAGGAAGAGAAGGAGGAAGGGGACAGGGTAGAGGAAGAATGGGAGGGGGAGATGGAGAAGGAGAACAATAAAGAAGAGAAGAAGGAGGAGGAGGAAGAGGGGGAGGGAGTGGAGAAGGAGGAGGAAGAGGAGAAGAAGGTGGCAGAGAATGAGAAGGAGAAGGAGAAGGAGGAGGAGAAGAAGAAGAGGAAGAGGAGGAGAAAGAGAAGAGGAGGAGGAAGAAGAAAAAGAGAAAGAGCAGAAAAGACCGGTGGATGCATATGCATAGTTGACTGGGCAGGGAAGGAACATCAATGGATGAAGGAAAGATGTCTGAAGTATTATTTGGCTTTTCTCCACAAACAGCCCAGGGAGTGTTTTCTTTATGGAAAGTGTGTTCCACCTACTCTACCGAAGACTTTGTGGACATAAGCAAGAGCTCACATGTTTTCATAAAATTCTGCTTCAGGGACTGGGGATATAGCTCTGTGGTCTAAACACCTGCCTGGCAAGTGCGAAGACCAAGGTTTGATCCCTAGTACCACATTCCTTACTATACCCAGAACCCTGGGTGTACACTGCCAGCCCAAAATCTGTGTGTGGCGGGGCACGCCTATAATCCCAGCACTGGGGAGGCTGAGACAGGAGAATCATGATGAGACTGAACTGCGGAGTGAGAACCTGTACCCTTCCCTGATCCAGTCATCCATTTCCTGTTCTATTTTGGCTGAAGCACTTTAATCTCAGGGATCTTTTTATCTAGTGGCTGGGGACAGTGATCTTCCTTGTAATAGGAGCTATGATACAGTACAAAGACAATCCTCAATGTTTTCTGAAAAAGAACCTTCAATAATGTATTTACTATATAGTAGCTAAAATAAAATTCCAATTTAAGGAAAAGAAGTTGGCAGAGCAAGAGGAAGCCTCCTTTCCTGACTGTTTTCATTGTCGTAACATACAGGAAAGGCAGGGAGTGATGGTTCTGAGGTTTTTATTTTTCTTTATCATTAAAACTCAATACGTGCATTCATTAGATATATAAATATTATGCATCATCACATGACCTTACATTTATTGCACCTTATCAGTTACACAATCCTTCCTCACATGCGGCTCCACTGTAATTGTCTCTCTCCTGACATTTATGAGGAAGTGTGCAGGAGGAATTCTTTGCACTTGGGCTTGGGGAATGAAGGTGCCGCATTGTGTGTGTCACAGGTCCCTTGGCTCTGGGTGGGAGGTGCAGGCCTGAATCTCTCAGATGCTCAGCACCCACAACACTTGGTGGAGTGCTCAGGCTCCTTCCCCTTTAGCTCCACCGTGGATATGTCCCCTTCTTTGCTGTGAAGTGCTGGAGGAGTCAGGGAGGGCTGCAGAATGAAGACAGCCCATCTGCACTGGCCTCAGGACAAGGAGGCCCTCAAAACCCTGGGGCTGTCTTTCCAGCAGGTACAGTTGCTGCTGCCAATAGAGAACTCTAGCCTTTCCAGGGACGTGGGATATAAAAGAAAGGGAGGGGACATCGAGGAGAATTTATTACCAAAGGAAAACCAAACGGGGGAAGCATTACTTTAATCAAGCAATCATGATAATCAGTGGCTAGAAGCCTAGATATAAAAATTTTAATTTAGACCCTGGTACCTAGAAGGCTCCACAAATTCTACTTGTCATGAATTTCAGTCAAGGCTTAAAGTTTAAATGTGTCACACACTCCCATCTTAAGTTATGTCTCCAGGACAGACTTGAATTAAGAGGTATCTGCTACAAAATCTAATTCGGATTTGAATAACTATAACCTGATAACTGCATTATGAAAACTGCATCAGCTATTTCTTAGAAAGTGAGGTATTTTCTTTACACTTTAGTATGAAACTAGGCTTTGTCTTAAAAGTCAATTTTAAGCCTGAGACACATATATTAGTTTTTCCATGGTTTACTTATCTAAAATGTGAAGTGAATTAAAATTCTCACTTTAAAATGTTAATTCAAAAGAAGATATACAGGGTAATTTGTCAGTGTGCCAAACATAGAGGATGGGCACAAATTATTCTTTGCTAATCTATATTAAACTTAATAATGTGATTACTAAAGAAGGCAGCTAACTTGAAAATTAAAGCAACAGCAGCTCCTGCCCCCAGAGGCATCCCAGGGGATGGACACAGTCCACAATTTTCCACAATTTACCAGGAGCGCAGTTTTATAAGTTCATGTGTTTCTCAAAAGGGATCAACACTCTTAGGCTCTGCTGATTTCACTGAATGCAAATTACACTTCAAGAACAAGGGTTTAAGTTCATCTTCTCTTGAGACCTTAATGTTCAGTGAAGTAAATCAGCTTAAAAATTACATGGTATCTCTTAGATGAGAAATCCAGAATGTAAGTCAATTAGAGAGTCAAATGGAAGACAGATAATAAGAAACAGGGAACTAGATCTTTTGTAAGCAAGAGCTACTATACTTGAGAGATGGAGCAGTTCGACACCTCCTCAGCCCTAAGTCCTCTTCAGGAGTGGATGCACTGACTCTCTCAGTCCTGAGTGAAGGTTCGCATCTGAGAGATGGAAGTGGGTGAGAGAGGACACAAGGGTCAGGTCCCAACATGGTGAGTGCATGCTCCAGAAACTCGTAAGAATCAGTCTCCTTCTTGATGATAGATGGTTAAGGGATGAGGGTGGCACGGGCTGCTGCCTGGCTTGGGACTCAGACCTGAGTATGAGTTTTGAGAAGATACAGGAATCAAGGACACCAAAACCCACATGTGGCTGACACTGAAATATTTAGGGGCCATTGTTCACTTTGATCATGGCTGGATAGGGCCGTCTCTGAAGAGTACAGAGCCTTAATGAAAGAGGGCCGGGCAAGTTTTGGAAGGGGGAGGGTGGGACAGAAAATCTAGAGATTTGTTTGGTTAGGCAGCTTTAACAAATCCTGCTGCTCAGGCTGGACCTTACACCTATCAAATCAGGATCTCCTGGGATGATATATTCAAACTTTTTATAACACTCCCAAGAGCTTCTGGTATGCACCATTGCAAGAGCACCCACTATGTTGATGAAAGAGAGAAATAGAAATTGAAGTCATGGTTGCTGTCCTGGTTGAACCTCAGCAGCAGAACTAAGGGTCCAGCTGTCAGAAACAATGACTATTACTTTTTGATGGCCACACGCTCATAAAACATTTTGATAATCACTTTAATGTCTGTAAAACTCACTCTTCAAATAGCAAAAATATGAATTCATAAAATCTGTACACATGTAATGGGTCTCAAAATGACTTCTATAATTGCCCATAGTTTCATAGGTTAGAAAGGTGAGATTTTAAGAAGTTATGCAAATTGCTAAAGTGAAGCAGATGGTTAGAAGCTAAATCATGCTGATTTCAAGGCTCACAGTGTATCCCCATACTTCCGTGGATATGCATAGACTGCAGAATGAAGATGACAGGAGTTGAGAATAGAAATCTGAGAAGAAGATGTGGAAGGTGTCAAGAGAGAAATACCTTAGAGGGTCCAGGGAGATAGCTTAGTAGAATAAGTGCCTGCCTGGCAAGCACAAGGTCCCGAGTTCAATCCTTGGTACAAAAAATCAAAACAAAACAACTTAGGGATAGGTAGATAAGGAAATAGAACAAGAGAAGTCAAACAACAATGACTTCAAAGGAAAGAATCCTGGTGGAAAAGGACTAAAGAAGCCCATGAAGATGTTGACAGAGTAAAAGATGGTGAATAGGGGCGAGAAGACACCAAACTTATTGTTAAGATGAACCTGTTTTAAAATGAGAACACACAAGAGAAAAGGCATTGCTTTATTTTTTAAAGAATAAATATCAATGCAGAAGCAATTGAAAAGTTTAGACATATAGATGCATGTGTTTGTGCTGTGTGTAGACTGATTAGATGCATGACAGCTCCTGGGCCACAAGGCCAAAGGACACACAACTGTTGGTGTGAGTACTGGGTGTGAAGTGGATTCCACAGCATGCATCGCTGTGGGTCTCCTGGCACAGCTCACTCCTGGAACCCTGCAGAACTTGTTCAGTGATGGAGTTGAGGATAAAAGTTTCCAGCAGAGAAAGGCATTGTGTTACCAGGGGACCGTGTGGTTTCACACGCCACACAGGAGTGGAAGGAGAATTCTAGAAAACTGGATGATCCTGATGATCCTGCATGTGTGTCTCTGTTCCTTAGCAACCATGTGCTCTATTTATTTTTACACCTGTCTCTCTGACTACAAGAACATTCTTGTCTCCAACTTTAAGAGAATCTGAAACACGTGCACGTGGTGTCTCTGTCGCATTGCTGTTTTCTCTTGTTCAAGTGATGACCCAGGGAACAGACTCGGCCATCATGGGTGTTAAAACTGTTTGCTGTTGCACTTGTTTGTTGCAGTTATTTATTCTAAACTAAGAAAACAAGGCCAAAGGCAGTTGAAACCCGTCATTCACCTCATCTGGAAATTGGAGAACACATCACATTTTATTACAGTTTCTTACACTTGTTCTTAGAAGTGATTGTTCCTAAGGTTCTTAAGCTCTTTTCTTCCCTCCTTCCTTTTTTTTTTTCCTTCTTTTTACTTTTTACTGTTTGGCGCACTGAAAGGTTCAATGTTGCTCAAGCGGAAGTAAATTTTTGGATAGAATACAGGGATTGTCATTATAATGTCTGGCTTTGTGCTCTCCACAGTTATCCAAGTTTTCAAATTCTTCTTCTCAGAAAGTTCATTGACAATATGGGGAAGCAAAGGGTGTCTCTACCCAAGAGTTGCCTTTTTATCTCTTGCATGTGTTGAGTGATCAAGTTCCATTTTAGTGGTAAATTATTCACTGTTGATTCCAGAGGGGTAGATTGGAAAGGGAGAAAAAATAAGAGGCAATTCCAGATGCAAATGAATTTTAGCATGTCTCAAGGTGGTGAACAAAATGAAAATTCCAAGAATTGTTTTCACGAGCAGAGTTAAGCCTATGGTCCTCTAAGAGATTGCCCAGCTGAAACAACAGTGACTCAGTGGAACAGCTCAGGGGCTTGCCAATGTGGACAGCACCCAAGAGCTACTACAGCCTCCTCCATGGCCAGCTTGGGCCTCAGCAACATCCGCACGTGGGATGCGTGCTCCAGGCACAGCCTGCAGCCTCACCATATCAAAAGCTTGGTCAACAGTCTGTAGACATAGTAGAAAGGCCATGCAATGGAACATGGCCAGTGTTCTTGCCCAGGGAACATCGTTCTCTGTTTTGTTATGCAGAGGTGCAGTCATTGGTGTTCTCTCCCTGAGTAGCACCCTGCTGGGTATTTAGTACAAGGACAGTATCAGAAGGAGTGAGGGGGCAGGCTTGCGAGCTCTTCTCCTAACCAGGTCTGCACTGAGGGCCGCACCTGGTGCCTGGAACTGCTTAGTCTAGGCACACTCAGCTTGCTACATTTTGCCCAAGGACTTGGAGGCTTCAGCTTTACTTTTAATTTCCCTCCCCTTCCTTTTTCTTTTCTCACATTAAATAAGAAAGAACATGGTACAGTTGACATTGCAACTGTAAGTGCTGAAAATATTCACCAATGGAATCAGACTGGACATTTTGTCTCTTAGCTAAATTCATATAGAAGTAAGGAGCTACACACAAGCACCATTGTGTTACGATAAAATATGAGTTAGAGACCAGCTGCACAACTGTGTCTCAAAAAAAGACAGAAAGAAAGGAAGGAAGGAAGGGAGAGAGAGAGAGAGAGAGGGAGAGAAAGAGAGAGAGAGAGAGAGAGAAAGTAAGTAAAGGGAGGTCTCACCACAATCCTGATGAAATTACATTAGGCCCTTGACTTTGCTATGAAGAGCCCTAAAGCTAAAGTTCATTTTGCACAACTTAGTATTGGCATTTGTAGATCAAATGGCCCTTCAGGAGCATTTGCTCACTCACTGGGTACTTGCACTCCAGTTGCTGAAATGCTGGCATTATCTACACCAGTTAAAACTTGCAAGCTTGCTACTGTGCATGTCTTATAAAACATAGTGCCATCTCTTTAATCACAAGGTTAACTGGTTAATTTTCCCCGCGTCCTCCTTACTTTAGCATTGATTCACTCGGTGCGCTTTCTTTGACACTCTGTAAAATTTCTGGTTAAAAATGTAACCCCCAGCCAAAACAAGTGGACCAAGTGCTTTGTCTTCTTTCCTTATGAAATCCAAGGATACAGGAGACCCTGGTATATTTTAGGTCTTTAACTATCAGATGCTAAAGGAATTAAGCATGTAGAGAAATAGTAAGCATCAAAGGTGAGGCATCGCATTAATAAACATGTACTATTAATATTTTATGTCACCATCTAATGTAAAATTTTTGAACAGTATATTTAGGCCTACTACATGTTGCTGCTACTAAGAGGTATAACAGTGCATGTTCTTAATTTATAAAGGAAAAATACAAAGACTTCATGCTTTACCCTGTCCTTCCAGTAACCCTTCCCAGGACAAGCACCTGTGTAATTAATCCTGGGAACAGCTGTGGTTTCCAGAAAACTGCTGCAGAACTCAGGTCTCCTCCCAAGCCTGAGCACTAGCAGGCATTTACCTTTGCAACCCTCGAGCATCTGTCTGGAATCGGATGCAGCACCACAGCTAGACTGCAGGGAGCACAGGACTGCAGTCGGTACGCAAGGAGTCTGTAACTTTTATACCAAGCACAATAAAATCTACCTTCTAGACCAAATAGTAACAATCATCCTCTGGTGGGTGAAGAGAATGGATTAAAGTAGGAATGTTTTGGAGCTGGGGAGCTAGCTCAGCAGTCTAAGCTCCAGCCCAGAAAGCGCAAGGACCTGGGTTCAATTCCTGGTACTGCATGCTGTACTGGCTCTGGAACCCAGGGCCAGGTGGTGCATGCTTGTAATCTCAGCACTGGGGAGGCTGAGACAGGAGGATTACTATGAATCTGAACTGCATAGTGAGCTGATGTACCAAATAAACAATTTTTTTTTTAAAAAAAGGTAGGAATGTTTTGCATTTGACAAGTGCCAAAATTTTCAAATTGTGTGATCTTGGATATAGTAAGAAACAGCAATACACCTGTATTTCTATAATTTAAATGGGGAAAGTAAATTGTCTTGATGAGGACGGCAAATGTCTGGGATCAGTTTGTAAGTGGTCTAGTGCCCCTAAACTTGAAGAGCACCAGAAAATTTAACAACTGCTTTAAATACTGCCTGTGGTAATACATAGGAAACGAAATAGACAAACTTCTTGGATTTCACTGCATGTGGCTGCTGCATGATTTTCAGCTTCTTGGTCCTAAATCTAATAGGTGCACAATTTTTCAAATGGTCATCGATTTATTCATATTTACAATTTTGTTGTATCAAAAACTCCATGTCCCCATAGCCAGAATCTTTGACGTGGCTCAATTTTAGGCTGCAGGGCACACTGAGTGCTTTCGATCGTGAACTCGAGGAGACTGTGTTGAGGGTATTTAGTAAGATGCACTATGCGGGTTCACAGGCACGTGCCCATGCCCTTCATCCCTTCCCACTTAGGGATGGCTTCTCAGGAAAACCCGTCCAACTCACACGCTGATGCCCTCGGACGATTTGCATGTGCTCTAGGATGTCCAAAAATGAAAGAGAAACAATGCTTGTGATATGTGGGAAAATGTAGCAGTTCAGCTTATACATGACACACACTGCAGATTTTCCCAAATTTATAATAATCTTAAAAGTGTATATTATTGCTGAGGTATTATGAGGTTCAAGTAAACTTCACAAGCCACTAGTAGTAGAAAGAACTTTGAATGAACTATGCAAGAAACACAGACTGAATAAAATATTTTATAAAAAATCTCCATGAAATATTTTTCTTAACTTGAATAAAGAGATAATCAAAAATTCAGATAATAAAGGGACAAGAGCTCTGCAGAGATATAGCAAGCAATTAATCACAACAATGTTATTTTCTGTATTATGCCTTTTTTTTGATCCAGGGTCTCCTTATGGTGTTCAGGCTGCTCTGAAACTCAGGGAGTCACGTGATCTTCCTGCCTCGGTCTCCCCTTGCTGCTGGGACTACAGGCACACACCAGTGCTCCAGTTCCCATTCTTACTATTTTCATGTATAATCTTTCTTATACTTCAACTTCTGAATTCTTAAGGAGAACTTCCTAAATTTTGTTAACAATTTGGGTCACAAATACCTGTGATGAATTTAACAGCGATGGCTCTACCACCCGCAAGGGGCCTGCCTGGCCATTCAGTCCTCATGACAGGTTCATATACAAAAAATGCTCTCTTTGTTACTTTGTGAGTGATGATAGCGAAGCCAAGAAAGTGGGACAAACATCACAAAATGACCTGGCCTGACCCACAGCTCTGTTTCCTGAGACAGGGTTACCAGCAGGTCAAAGTGCTTAATTCACAGCAACATCTCTACACACTATTCTTGGGGAGTTTTTTCCTGACTACGCACACACATATACACACACATGTACACACATGCACACACACGCACACACACATGCATACACATATGCACGCATGCACACACACACACGTCTTTTCTATAGTTTAGCACTCTAGGAACTGTCAGCTTAGTTAAACAACATGCTTTGAGTGTTTCCCGCAAAGCTGTGAAGGGTCCTCCAGGCTTTCAAGGACGAGGAAGTCACTCAGCATGCTTCCTTGCCCCCCAGTCTGAATTTGATTTCACAATCCCCTTCCGGTCAGGAATGAGTTCCCCTTCCCAGCCCCCTCTGCCCTTGATGTAGAGCCAAGATGAAGCCCAGCTCCTCCTCAGTGTGCTCACAGGGGGCCAGGGCGGCACGCTGTCCTTGAGCTCTCTGGGGACCTTGGGCAGTGAGAGCCCTCAGCAAAGAGACAGCCTGCCGCCACTGCGGAGGTGGTTACTTAGCTACTATAACTTTTCTAATTAGAGTGAAATAGGTAGTTATTCCAGGATTTCCTAATTACCTGCTTTATTTTTTAAGAGAGGGTTAATAAATTGCTTGGGTATTTCTAATAGCATTTTCTCTATCAATCTGCCAGTTTTGCTCCTTTAATGAATTTATGCTCAACTGCAACTTTACCTAATAAAATAAGTCTGCACAACATCGTTGATTGTTAAGTTGGTCAAAAGTTAACATGATATTGCATTCTATAGTGAAATTAGGGTTATAATTGGAAAAGACTTGTATAATATTGACTTCATTACAGAGGAAGGAGCCAGCTATGGGGCAGTGATATTTTTCCACCAGGCTGCCCTTGTGGGTTGAAGACGGTGTGGTTGACTGCTGTGAATAAAAGTTCCATTTCCAAATTCTTAGATCAACAGGTGTCTCGGAGAGCTCTCTCCATTAGCAAGGTGTCCCATCCCCACAGCCTCCGTGCAGCCCTTCCCCTCCTCCGTGACTGACAAAGAGCCCATAGGAACAAGGGAGCTGCTGCACGCCTGTTTACCTCAGTCACCCCAAGGAGCCTGTGATTTCCAGACCAGCCCTCAGCTGTGGGGTGTGACCACCACGCATCCGGGACCTAGACATGGCTGCTGATGCTCGCCTCCGCCTTCCTCCCGACTCTGGGTGCTTCCACTGTCATCTTCTACTTGATGTCAATCCACAATTAAGCTTTCCCACCTCCTCACCTTCTTGCTCTGATTGAGACCTGGGAGTCCCCTCCCCCTTCCACACAACCCTCTCCAGTGACGTCCATGTCTCTCCCAGCCCAGTGGGTACTGGAGATGACGCGGTGAATTTCTTGTCTTCATGGCTGCCGCAAGGGCCTTTTGTCGATCTCACATCACCAGTTCATACTTCCTAAGGTCTCTCTCACCTCTGCTCCCTGAGGACGTCTACTCAACTCCTCTGAAGACTTTTTTTCACTCTTAGTATCACTCTGGTCTCCCAAAGTTGTCCTTGTGAGTTAAAATATACATAGATAATGTTTCCCATTTCCCAGCTTCTCAGTTCTTTGCTCTTTGTCTCCAAAGCTGTTCTTCCTACTTTCCTTCACTCATGTACTCCTACAAAGTTCTTCTGATCAAGCACGAGAACCTCCCTCAAGCTCTAATGAGCACTTCTGTGCTTCTAGTTTGCAACCTGCAAACCTAAATTCCAACAATTCATCTGTCCAGATTTTCACTATGATGATCTTATCATTGGTTTTCTTCCCTCCCCTTGGCTTGCTCTTGCTTTCTTCTGTACGTGGTCCAATGGTCAATCATCACAATTGACTATTTCCTGTCCCCACCTGCCTTAAGCCCATGGGTGGAACAGAACCCAGGGAAATCCAGTGCCGCTGGCCCCGCAGATGTGTGGTGCCGACAACAGCTGGAGTAAGAGTCCAGCTGAGCAGCCTGCTTCATCTCAATGTTTACTCCCTTTGAGTGTTCACGTGTGGTTTTCATGCTGTCTCACCTTCTCCTCCCTTTTTAATACCCAGCACCTATGTTCATATTGCTTCCAGCCATAATTTTGCCTTCTGTTTTGACATTAAGAGTCAAGAAATCAGAATAAAATATTCACTCAATCCTCGTCTTACCTCTACTTGTGTTTATAATCATCTCCATCAAAATTTGGCCCTTCCTCTCGTAAGACCAGACAGCTCACGAGTCAGTCCCTACCTTGATGCCAACTGCTCAGGGATCTACGTGTACATCGAAAACGTTCGAGAAATGGCTTCAAGTGCAGACTAACCAGGTTACTGCCAACAAAAGAAGAAACATGCTAGAAAAGGAAAGAGAAAGCAACAAAGCAAGAAGGAGCTTGCAGACCTTGTATGCACCAGCCATTCACGATGTGTTATTCCGATTATCAAATAGATCTCTGCATTTATTTAGCTCCCTTGCTGTGCACCTGTTCACTCACATACTCACTCAGCCAGCGTTCACTTTGCCAGGCCTCAGCTCAGCTCTCGCACAAAGCACCCACGAGAACTCGCGAGCTAACTTCTAGAGCGTGAAGGGTCAGTGGCGTGCTAAGACACATGGGACGACGAAGCTCCAAGAATCTCGGGGAAACAGCAGGCAGGAGACAAAGTGAGCCCAGAAAGGGGGCTGTGCGTTCAAAGTGTGGTGGGGGGAAGACTCCCTGTCAAGAGAAAGAATCGAAATAGAAGAACTCATCACCCATTGTTCATCCCATCAGCTCTTAGTGGTGACTCTTACACCAACCTCTGGACACACATTTAGAATAGTTCAATATAAGGTTCGTGCACTACCTGGGACTAGTTCCAATTTTTACTCACGCTGATAGCTTCACTTTTTACTATCTCCAAACAGAAATTACTGCATTCAAGATGCACTAGGCCGAATAAGGTTGGCCCGTGAGGCTCAAACAGGGGCCGCCTCTATCTCACCTCCCTGATGCCCTGAGCACCAGGAGGTAGGGCTCCTTTCATGTCTTATGATGCAGTCTTGCAAATGTGCTGGCCATTAGGCATGCTTAGGTGACAGATTGGCACTGAAATGAAGGCTCAGTAAGAGACAGGCAGGGCAAGGTTGGGCCCGGAACTCAGGCGCAGGTCCTGGGTCTGATCCCAGCATGAGAAATGAGTAGGATTCTGTGGCCTGGTGCCCCGGGCCTGGGCTACCATGCACATGTTGCCATGGTGATCTTAGCCCGGAGCATCCATCTAGAAAGGAGCCCCCAGCGCTGAGGTCGGGTGAGGATTCCGCAGGGCGGTTCTCCCGACTGGTGCCCGGGGTGCCACCCTTGCTGGGGAGGAGCACGCTGAAGAAAGCAGTGACTTGCAGCACTTCCATCGCCTGTGGGCTGCCCATACCTATCTCTCTTAGATCCCGAAAGGGAGACAGAAACGCACGCTGTGTAACTGGTGTCAGGCCCTCCACAGTGCGCAGGAAAAGGCCGTCAATGAAGTATTCTGAGTCTCTGAAGAACTCAGAGCATCAACTCCACATCATTCAGAAGTTACTGAAAATATCTGACTTACCACTTAAATTTTAGCAGATATAGCAAATCAGTGGTCTTCAAAATGTTTGGGTAATTTCTAATTTTGAAAAACTGTATACTTTCTTGACCATTTTGACAAAGGCATCAACATTTTCCTTTCAAATATGTTTTTTTTTGTTTGTTTGTTTGTTTTTCAGAGCCGGGGATTGAACTCAGGCCCTTGCGCTTGCCAGGGAAGTGCTTATTCCACTGAGCCATCTCCCCGGCCCCATCATATATATGTTTAAAAAATTGCAAAAATGTAATTTTTAGCATGCTTTAAAAATGAACATTTCAGTATATGATTTTTATATGGCTAAGTATTCATGCCTTCTTATACAGTCTTTTGTGTGTGCTTTCAATAAATTTTATTGGAAAATTCATTTTTTCATTAAACCTTTATCCATTTGATTTCTGCCCCAGAATACTATCTTTATAACTATATTTGAAAGTGAGTGCTTATTATCTTGTCATACTTCTTTAAAAAACAAAATAAAACCATATGTGTGTGTGTGTGTATATATATATATATATATATATAATTTCTGTGATAATTAGGATCAAGAACTTACTTTAAAAATAATCTGGATAAAATTTTAATCCAGTAATAATACAATTCACTTCAAATTCCATCATATATTAATCACAAACTCCAAGATTTTATTAGAACTGTATCTCTGCGGGATATTAGTGAGGACTTCGTTGGTTTTGCAGTTGCTGTCAGTATCCATGGATACCTGTTATTTTTTAATACAGTGAGATAGGCTTTGTTTCAGCGTCCCTTTGATTTTAATCTTTTAGCTAAAATACTTACTGATAAAATAGTTTCACAAAAGTGTGTATGCAGGAATGTGCCAGATTGTGTTACAGTGATGTTTACTTGCTTAAACTGTGAGATTAACTAAATGAGAAAAACTGTGTGAGGATCTCTCTCTGCAAAGTAATGTTAGTGACCTGTCAGTGCTCCGGCTTTCCTAAGCTCGCCACTTACATAAGAAGGCATGCAAGCACATACACTTCCCTATACAACATGCTCTATCATAATTACTTAGTGAAGACCATTGTCCTGAAGTTTCTCTTGCACCAAAATGGAAAATTTCACTTTTGCAGAAAATTACAATGAAGTCTAAGGAACTCCACAGCTTGAAGGATTGAAGCATAAGGCACCGCATAACCGCACAGGCTAACGCTTCTGCATTAAACAATTACTAGAATTCACAGCAACGATTCCCCTAAATATCTTCTGGCAAAACAGTTAAAAAAATCAAATGTTACCAGCCCAAACTGAAACTGAGCTATCTTAAATTAAATTTTATGTGTATGGGATATTATTGAAATTCTCACAAATAATATTACAGTGCTGTCATCTTTTACTGTGTGTGTGTGGTTTTCTTTTCTTTTCTTTTCTTTTCTTTTTTGAGATAGTTTCTCCCTAAGGTACCCAAGCTGGTCCCTAAATAGAAATCTTCCTGCCTCAGCCTTCCAGAGTGCTGAGGTTATGTATGTATTGCGGTCACCTGTGCAGTGTGTAACGGCCACGCTCCACGTGGACGGAGGTGTGCATGCACACATCTAAATGCTTTCTCCTTCCCCTTCCCCTCTCCTCCCTCTCTGCTCTCTCCAATTCTTGTTCTCCTTCTGCTTTGCGACAGCTCTGTTCTGTTTTTCTCTTCCGTCCTCTTCTTCCATCTCCCGTAAGTCTACGTGACTATTAATGAATTATTGTTCTGCTGCCTGAAGTTCTCTCTCTTCTACGCAGTGGGGCAAACCTTAACTCAACGCTGTCAGCTCTCCAGCCAGCTATGAGCGCAGCTGATCAAAAGTGAGGAGAGTGGAAGCCTCGGCGATGGTGCTCCAGGAATGGCACCCTGAGAGCTCAGGCCAGACTCCTGTGGCACAGTCACTGAAGAGCTGCGGCCGATGTACCCACAGGGTTCCTGCCAGCGGCCCCTGTGATCCCCAGCATTAAGGCAGTGTGGAGTAGTGATATTTCTATGAACATGTAGGAAAATACCTCGGGGCACAGCACATTCCAGTCTGCTCCTTCACTTTCAGCTTTCCAAGCCCAGACAAAAAGGATTTTAACAACTGTTCCCCAGTGGACTCTTTTCCTAACAATGGGCTAATCTGAAAATAACCAAATGAATTCTATCCTATTACTTGGCAATTTGATTAAATTTCACTTGCCTGTCTTTGTTCCAGTGCAGATATGGCTTAAATATCCTGTGAATGAATGTTTTTTTAGGAGTTGGTTTAATTTACAATCGAATGCCGAAGGGGACTGTGGACTACAGAAAATGTCAGAGTATCACATTGCCCTGCTCTTGGCCTGGCCCAGTAACCTGGACAGACTCTCTGAGTTCGGCTGGAAGCTTCTCAGCTCCTGCGTTTTAGTAGTTTCATTTTCTCTCCCAGCAGCTGGAACTCTACCTCCTTGTACAGCAGAAGCCCAGGCACCGAGCTCAGCAGCCCTTGGTGCCAGCCCCTGTGTGCTATTGTGCAGCCTGGCCTAGTTTCCTGGTTCTGTTCTTCTCCTTTTTGTCAGCAGGGGCTGCAAGTGCAGGAGATGGGCAGGGTCCTCTTTCCACTCCAGTACTTGGTGAGCATTTCCTGGGCACTTCTCAGACTCTCTAGCTTCCCGATTGAGAGTCAAAGCAGACAGAGCACAGGATGGGAGCCGCTTCACCGAGAAGGCTGCTAGGCCTGCTCAGGACACAGGGCCATTCTCGGACCTCCCCACATCCCCGGACCCCAGGCCCAGGAGTCAGCAAGCAAGCCGGCCTCAGCGTGGCATGGTCTGTAGGGTGCTCGACAGCTTTCTCCAGGATCCCAGAGCAGACCGCAGGCCAAACCCTCTCCACCAACCCCTGTGCAGTCTCCCTGTTCAGACTTTAGGTGTACGAGTGTGGCAACAGCTAGGGGGCAAGGTATGCTTATGAGTTAGGAAGACACAAAGCTGGCTCGGAGAGCCAGGTGCAGAGCCTGAGTCCTTAGAGGTTTTCCACCCACAGGGAGGAAACCAGCCTGTCTCAGAAATTCCTGATGCACCTTAGGAGTTACCCAGACTTCTAGCCTGTGTTTTGCTTGGGGGACAAAATGGACGTCCTGGTTTCAGCACCGTGTGAAGAGCTAACTTGCCCCAAAGTGCAGATAACCGACCTATGAACACCGGGGGGCTGGGCTTTACTCTTTCCTTTTTTGTTAAAGGCCTGAATGAGGTGATATTCTAGGACTGCTTAGGCTGAGGAGCAGGTCCGGCTGGTTTCCAGGTGCTCTATTACACCGGCATGCCAGAGCCAGCCAGCCCCACCTAATTGGGTTTCTCTGGCACCCTCCCTCTCAGAGGGACTCTCTCACGCTTAACCCATTTCTTTTCTCTTCTGCACCAACCAGGACAACTGGGATAGCTCAGTTCCATCTAGAAATACCTGCTAGCCCTGAAGGTAAGTGTGTGCTTGGTGTGTCTGTTGGGTTATTTGAATCTCTCTCTCTCTCTCTCTCTCTCTCTCTCTCCCTCCCTCCACCAAGTTACCAGCAAGAATCAAAGCAACCTCAAGCCTTGAGGTGACAGTCTGACAAGTGGCTACAGAGACCCTGGTGAACACAGGTAGCTGCTCTTTAGGTAATTGTCTCCTAAATGAGCGTGTGTGCTGCCGAATGACTTAACTTGCAGAATTACTGCCAAAGTTGCTGGATGTTAAAAATTGCAGGAGAGTTAAATGAAAGGCTTATTTAAAATTTATGTGACTACGCTATAGAATTCCCCTAAGTCAGGCTGCAAAATGATCTCAAACTTTTTTAAGTGGAAAGTGTTCAAGATCAATGCACTACTTAGATCTAAATTATGCATTCGGGCTTAAAGCTTCTTATTTTAAGTATTAGAATATAACATAGTCTTTCTTTACAAAAAAGAAAAGAATACTCACCATGAGTTACAAACTTGCACACATCTCTTTCAAAGATGTTTTTCAATTACTCAGGAAAATGTTGTAAGTATAATTAATTCCTGAGCCTGACGAGTGCTCAACTCCAACACTCGCTGGGAATTCAAAGGCCGAGTCAGTGACTGCCAAAGATATCCAGGGAACGAGGACGCGAACACAACTTCCTGGCACCACTCGCAGTGTGTGAAGCAGGCTCCTTTCCTTACAGTGCCACTAATTTCTCATTTCTCCACTTTCACTTTGGTCCACAAAGGCCGTTCCTCCAGACTGTGAAATAGGAGAGGCAACTGGAAACCTCATGCTTGGGGACGTAGGTCCAGAATATATTTTGAGGCATATTCTTTCTGAGCTTGACGGTCACCCACTAATGTTTTAAGTATTGAAGTTCATGACTCAGAATTGCTGAAGCCAGCGGGTGGTATGTCATTCTGCTTCCCCCTGGGTTTAGGCATATCCGAGTCTTTTAATTAGGATGACATTCATAATGTTTCAAAATTTTTTTTCTTGAAGGAAAATCATTTTTTTCTTTTCTTCTCTTTGTGATTTTAGTCCAAGGAAAATGAAGTGATAGACAAGTTTGTCTTTCTCAGACTACCTGGATTCTCATTTTCCAGAATCGTTTTATTAGACACACATTTTTAGAAACATAATTTCTAATGATCTCACTTACCATGATTTTTTCAGGTAGAAAAAAACAAAATATTGTTCAAGATTGGGAAGGCCATTCAGCATAACTCTAGCATTTAGGTTTGCTGGGGATATCAGTTGCCAGACTGGGGTTTCTAAGATTAAAAACAATAACAACGCAAACACAAACAAAACAAAACAAAACACAACAAAGCATCACACCCATATAATCTCTACCAAGAAGTGGTCAGAACTAACTGGAAGAAAGGGGGCCACAGTGTCCCCACAGTGGCTATTTCAACCGTAGAAACAGCTTACGTTGTCCCTACAGTAAAACTGAACTCCTGTTTATTTGAATTCTCTCATTCTGCCGTGGTGTGGAATGACTACCATTTCTCCTGGCCAGGGATGAGGGTTTTCCCCACTCTCAAAGCCTGGCCTAGGATGGGACTGACTCAGATAAGGCAAGGAGAGTAGGCGGAGCTGCAGGCTTTGCAGTGGAGGGGAAGCAAAATGCCTCTAGACGGAGGCTTGCTCCCCACAAGCCAGCGTCTGTTTTCCTCCTCACCTTCTGTGACCCCACACACAGGAGCAGGAATGTGAAACCGCTCTCAGCGCCAGCATCAGAGAAAGAGGAGGAAACGGCACTCACTGTTCCGGAGCTAAACCGTTCAAACAGCGAAACTCACTCACTCTGAGAGTCTACTCTACAAGCTGTCAAATATCAAAAAGCAACAGAAATATTTAGTATGTGCAGGGATGTTTTAGAATCTATATTTCAGATTTCAGAAAGTGGCTGGAGATCCTTCTTTTCTCTGTGCTTCTTCTGATTATTCTACGTTTCTAAAATCTATTTTTATTAGCACACACTTGCCACGCATGCGGATCATTTTCACCACAGGGAATTTGTATCTGTGCAGAATTCGAGAAGCCCCTTGAATTTCTGCTATTCACAGCTTGGCTCCTGTTACACCTCAGCGTTCCCTTGAGGCCCACACGCCCTAATTGCTACCACATAGGTGCCTCTGGTTCTCCTCACTTTTTCTCCCTCTAAAATTTCACTGTGGTTTCATTTTGTCTTCTGTTGTTACCCAAGAGGACCTCACTGACAGGGAAACTGGGGCATTCTCCAGTCGGCATTTATCAGCCACCATAATCCCAGCTTTACGTAGCACACATACAGCATTATTTCAATACCTGGACTCTAGAGCGATGGAGAACCTGAGAGGAACGTGGAAAGAGAAAAACCGCCTTGGTTCACTTCCAGCCCTCGGGGCCTCCTGGTCCTCTCCATCAGCTTCTGACGCTGATGATGGGCTCCACAGGGTTCACGCTGAAGTCCCGCTTTGTCATATCATGTGGTCCTTGCTCCTGCAGCTTCAGAGCCACAGTTCTGAGCAACCGATGGCTTCTGCTGGCGGCTGCCTCTACCTCTACAAGATGTGTGGCACCCAAGGGGGCCACAGCAGCTCACTGCTACAAGGTCAGGACAATGGGAATCAGTGAGCCCTAATCCCAGCTCTGTCTACGGCTGTCCTAATTTCTGGATAAACAGTAAATACAATTCACATGCACTGTATTCTCCCTTGCTTTGCTGTCTCTGCCTTTCTCAGGAGGTAAGTTATAGGCTGCCATAGAATGCTTGGCACCCGTGGGCCATGGCCACCTTAGGCTTTCAAATTACAGTTAGAAGTGAGGGAGAGAAATGGGGGCCCCTGTGTGCTCAGTGCTGCGAAAGGCCAAGTGGCAACAACGGAACTCAGCTTGTGCGCTCTGGGCTGTGGATTCTTCCCATCCGAAGGCAATGTAAAAAGCAGCGTCATGTTCCTCGTGTGGTGCTCTGCAAAGAAACCTGGAAAGACTACTTTTTTCTTTTACAATCATGACTATTTGAGAGACGAAAATAAACAAAATGCCTAGATTGAGGGAAAGTAAATCAAATCTAGGCCTGATAGTCCTAGAGAAGGAGTGGCCAAATGCAATGCAGAAGGCCGGGCACTGAAAAAAGACAAAGCAGAGCAGGGTTCTGGAGCCCAGAGCAGAAGGAAGTTTCTGGAAAAGTGCACACTCCCCTCCTAAGCCACAGGGAACAGATGTCCTGGGTGCGCGGTGCGGCGTCCAGCGAGGTGAGGTGCTGGTCAGCCATAGTCCTGAGGAGGAGCGCCCGCGGGGGCTGATATCAGTGTGTACGCCATGTGCTGACCGTGTCCCCTGAGGAGCACAGGAGCAGCTGCGAGTTCCCATGCTGGGCCAAGTGGGTACTTTACATATTTCACAGATACTTCTGATAAATGGCGCCATATTTCTGGGGTTTTGAAGATGCCAGTCACCTGTTCTGTTTGCAGTGATTCAATGTGGAGTTACTGTGCTTTAAAAAAATGTTAATGGGAAGAGGTTCTGAAAGGCAGCCGAACACCGAATCCTACACTCTTTTGCAGCTTCTGCTACAGAAATGGGGACAGCTGGCCTTTGCATCTGTGGGATTTGCATCCATATTCAGCCAAACATGGATTAAAATATTCAGGGAAAAATTACAAATGTATGGACAGATACATTCTCATCATTGCCTGGGAAATACAGTATATCAGTGATTTATATAGAATTTTCATTGCGACAGGCAATAAACACCAGTGAATTCCAGGTCACATCAGGACACAGAGTATCTGCAGCACACAGGAGCCCCTTCTAAGCCTCCAGACCACCAATTTAGTCTTCCCACAAGGAATCATTCTTCGGACTCTAACATTTGTGCTATTTTGCTTATGTTTTATGCATATGAAGTCATGCAGCATGCCTGACTTTTAACTCTGTGTAGTGCTTGTTACAATGTCTGAGTTGCTGGAGAAGCACATTTGTTAATTTTACCCCATCTGTCACCAGTGAATGGGTAGGTTGGAGACTCATAAACGATGTCATTATGGACATCGTTGTATGTCTGTCTGCCTGCTTTGTAAGGAGACACTACGTAAGTGATTAGCATGAAGGGTGGAATATATTTTATGTTGTTAAAGCCTTTGTAAATTGAAACTAGGGACTGCTCCCTAAGAGCTTTTCAGCAAAATATTATATGAGGAGACATCATTTGTATATTTAAGTTATACCACACTGCATGAGAAATCATCAGGCAAAAGGTGGGCAGAAGTTCTTAAACCAAAAGATAATCAGACACTATTTAGAGGCTCCTACAGCCCAGTGAAAAGCCAGGAAGGATAAAATTAATCATGAAAATTTCATAGAGGCTCTGAGAAATAGCAGGCGTTATGGGACCTAAAGAGCAGTGGCCGCATCTCCTTCTGTTTTCTGGGTCCACCAGCTTGAAAGATTCTAAGCACAATAAGGTCCCATTCAGGGACTGTACAGGTAGATCTCTCATTTTATTGTTTGAAGAGGAACGGTCCAACTTTAAAAAAAAAATCAGAAGAACTAGTGCAATTTTTGCTTTACATAAATCTTCAGTTCAAAGTACCTTCAATTTGTGCACAGAGTAGACCTGGAGTTGAGTGATCTGCGTCTATTGACTACATTTCACTCATAGTGCTCTGAGTCTCAGGTCAGTCACATGCAGGTTGTGCCTCGTATAAGCTGCACTTCCAGTCTTGTCTCAGGAGGGCGGTATGGCTGTGAGACAGCAGAGGACCGAGCGAGACAGGAGAATGCCGCAGGCATGGCTTGCTGCCGCCAAGCCCTTCCTGTTGGCCAGGGCTCAGCAGGGCGCCTCTTCCTCTGCCATCTTGCTTGCTTCTCAGAACCTGTCAGTTTGGGTGCTGTCCTGCTGGGGAAGCAGCAGTTCATTACAGCGATCGCTGTAAGCAGGTCTCTATGGCAGACGGCGGGGTTGAAACACAGAGCTGGCCCTCAAAGACACCCTCCTTTCATTCTATTTTACCAACTGTGCACTTCTCTATGGAGGCCAGAAGATAGCCATGGGTTGCAGTTCAGGGCTGTGATTTTACACCCACTTCTAACCATGTCGAGTCTCCACATGTACTCAAATTCTTCATTTATCGAATAGGAGCGTGAGTATAATTCCTAAAACCCAAAACTCTTCCCAATGTGAGATTAAGTAGAATATGCCCAATATAACCACAGAATCTCAAATTTGGCGACAGTGTTCAAAATCTAGCCCTCTTCCTCCATGTAATGGCCTCTACATTGCTTCTACAGCTTGCGTTAATGACAGTGTAAACCGGTTCAGAGTAGATGGGAATGAAATGCTTGTTGAGCTAGAGGAAGGAAATACATGTCTAGAGTTCATAAAGAACTTCCCGCGGGTCCACTAGACAGCTCAGCGGACTAAGCGCCTGCGTTGGCAAGCACAGGGACCGGGCTTTGATCCCCAGTACTGCGTGCTGTGCTGGCTCTGCCTCTGGGCACACTGAACCTGCGACCGAGACCACGTGTGGTGGCGCATGCCTGTAATCCCAGCACTGGGGAGGCTGAAAACAGGAGGATTCCCATGAGTCCAAGCTGCATAGGGAGACCTTGCACAAAACAGAAAAAAACAAGAAACAAAAAAGACTAAAATAATAATAATAATAATAGTAGTAATAATAATAATAATAATGTAGGTACATAGAAACTCAATACTTAATTTAATAATTCAAATGATTATTTTTTTTTCAGATTCCTCTGTATAAAGCCAATAGCAAGAAAAGCCACAATGCTGACTTTAGCCAAAACTGTGCTGATTTCAACTTTGTTTATTTCACTGCCCTTTGAGAACTATGGAACAAACGATCTAGAAAAAAACACAACACAAGGCATTGCAAAAACTTGGAAAACAGAGGAGTACAAACTCAGTTTGGAAAAAGAAACAAATGAAAATTCAGACAAAGAAAACAAAAATGTCTCCATGGTCAGGGCAACTCATTCACTTCCCTTGGACTCATCCTATGTAACAACTTCGACGAGAAATTTAACCACAGGCAGTTTCACCAAGGCTCCAGGACCCACGGCCACATTTTCTACAAGCCCCCCCTTGGTCCACGGCTTTGTTTCCAAATTGCCTTTGAACTCAACCCTAGCAGATGAAAATCTTGTTCAGGTCTCAACACACCCCAATTCCACAAGGACTGCATCATTAGAAAACTTCAGTTGGTCCCTGGACAAGGACACTGTGTACGTTCCCGACAACAGCTCCACTGGCATCAGCCTCCTCCCTCCAGTGCCGACCACCCAATCTGTGACACCGCTCACAACAGAGCCAACTGGATGGACCCCCACAGATGCAGACAGCTTTGCGGGCTTTACTCCCTATCAAGAAAAATCAACAGTACAGCCCACTTTGAAATTCACTAATAATTCGAAGCTCTTCCCGAGTACTTCAGAGCCCCAGAAAGGTAAATATAAATGACTTGAATTTTTCTTTGACTTGGAATTGAATCTCCAAGTCAGTCAGAGATTGAATTTAAGGATTGTATCGTTCTAGAAAAATAATGCCAAGTGTAACAGCGCAGGTAATTCTTACTTATTTAGAAAGGAGTCATTAAGTATATTGGAAATAGTGAAGTTCTTTCAAGCTTAATTGAGCATTTGGTAAGCATTGTCATAGATCGTGAATAGACTCTGGGAAGAAATGAGAAGCTTAGATCAATAAAGATAGGAGCTGAGGGCTGGCCAAATAGCTCAGTTGATTAAAACACCTACTTAGGCAGATGCAGGGACCGGGAGTTCAATCCCTAGGCCTGCTGTGCCAGGCAACACCTGGAGCACACTGAGACAAGAGATGGAGGCTGGGCATGGTGGAGCACCCCTATAATCCAAGACCTGGGAGGCTATAAACAAGAGGGTCACTAGGAGTCCGATGTATGCAGTGAGACCCTGTATACCCTGCCCTATTCATAAAAAAGGGTGATTTCAACTTTGTTTATTTTACTACCCTTTGAGAACTATGGAACAAACAATCTAGAAAAAAACACAACACAAAGCATTGCAAAAACTTGGAAAACAGAGGAATACAAACTCAGTTTGGAAAGAGAAACAAATGAAAATTTGCCTGGTATTTTCTAGAGTTGGTATTCCTCACTGACAATTTTTACCAAAGCTTAGCCTAGAATTTCATGTGCTTATAGAATTACTATCAAGATGAACTTTAAAAGTATATGTGTGCAAGTTTTGAAAAATTAAACGAAATGAATCAATTTATAAATTATTGGACGATACAAGACAATAGTAGAACACTGCAAGTAAAAATGTATTTGGACAACCTCAATGGAAGAAAATCCGCCTTAACTTTTAATTTAAAACCTAATGAAAATCATTTATGTGCAATTTAGCTGTTTCATGAATTTCAGGTTTATGTCAAACTTTGAAATATAAAATTTAATAATTTAGGGCTGGGGAGATGGCTCAGTAGAATAAGCGCTTCCTTGACAAGCGCAAGGGCCTGAGTTCAACCCCCAGTTCTGCCAAAAAAACTAAAAAAAAAAAAAAAATTGGTTTTAGGGTGGAGGAGATAGCTCAGTTGAATAAGCTCTGGCCTGAAAAATGCAAGGGCTTGCATTCAATCCCAGGTTCCAGAAAAAAAACAAAAAGAAAAAAAGAAAAAAAAAAAGAAAGAAAGAAAGAAAAGAAAAGAAAAAAGAAAAAAAAATAATTTATTGTTTAGGCTTTATTTTTTATGTTCTAGTTCTAGTTTTGGATACTTGAAATGTTTCTTTAAAAAAATAAATGTCTATCTATCTATCCTCTTTTTTCATGAACTTACTGCCCTTCAATAAATACACCTAGCGAGTATATTAAATTTGCAAAAACTAAATCATATATACTAACTGCTATTTGAAAGTTATTGCTCACGTATAGGACATGCTTTAATTTCTTATAATGCTAAAACAAACAGATTTTATACTTTAACCTAGTTACACTTTTTACAATCTTCTTGTATACACTGTGATATTCCTCAAAAATATTTTAGAGAATTACCTTCTCTCTTTTGTTTAACCAATCCTATGCAGACTATTATTTATTCTTATCACTAGTTTATAATCTAAAAAAATTGCTAAATTTGGTTTTTTATTGTACCGATTGTAGGTATGTCAACATGAATTAATTTCTTAGAAGTGGAGTTTTATATAGAATCAGAGACCTACAAAGAATCCTTATCTAACTGTGAGTTCAGAGATCATCAAGGAGTTTATTGACAGGCACTCAACAAAGAACAAATATAGTAACAAATATTTAGACACCCCAAGACCCGTATCTTGATGTGCAAGGAACTGTGAGCATCCTGCCTCAGTCTACTGCTTTGTTTTGTGTTGGTATTCATGAATATCCTCTATGGCATATACTGCTTTTTCCACGTGGTGGCTTTTCCCTGGGAAGTCTGTGAATTTATTTTTCATTGCCTTTACTAGCTTGTTAATCTTGAATTGTTTACAGAAACCAACTCAAGCTTCACATAGCCATTAAATTTTATCAGAGATTTAGAGCTTATGAAGAACTCACTGAGTACAGCACCCGATGCTGACACTCGCTGTCAGTGGTGAAGACACCTGGCCTTTCCGTGCTCATGCTGGAGACGAGCAGCAGGCATAAAGCTAAGAGTTAGACGTAATTAAGTGCAATGACAAGCAACCGTGGCTTGCTCTCCACGTGCTGTGTGTGTGTCACACATACACAAATGCACAGTGTCGATGTTATCTAATTTTGAGAATCTCTGAACACTTTTTGGTACCTAGAAAGTCCACATGCATTCCATTGTGTTTTTTAATAGTCACTTCCTACATCTTTACTGTAATTTTATTTGCCTTCCAGAAAACAAAAATCCTGGAGTGGTATTCGGGGCCATTCTAGGGGCGATTCTGGGAGTTTCCTTGCTCAGCCTCGTGGGCTACTTGTTGTGTGGAAAGAGGAAAACAGATTCATTTTCCCATCGGCGCCTTTATGACGACAGAAACGAACCAGGTAAGGACTGCTTCAGACCCCCACCTGGGCGAAGCGATGTTAACTAAGAGAGAACAAGATGCTTAGAAAGGATCCAAGGACTCGTATGACAAGAAGAGCCTGCAGATTTATCAAAAAGAATTCTGTAACTGAGAGTAAAATTTTAAAGTGAAATTTTAAAGTTAATTGTGAGCGAAATCTTAAAGCTACTTGTATGTGTGACTGTTGCTCTTTCATTGAAATTGTTTCAAACTGCAGTGACAGAATTCAAATGTAAGTAGATAACTAGAAGATCAAATATAAAAATAACTTGACCAGGTTTACTCCTAAGACAACAAAGATATTCCTATTGCGATATCCTTGGAGATCACTGAACGCAACACACACTGCCACCTCCTTCTTCACCTTAGTCTCATGATACTCAGGAGCTTAAGGGGGCACAAATGACAAACAAAGTGACAACGTACCTTAACTGAGGAATTTTCCTCTCATATGACAGAAAAGACCAGCCAGAATATCTATTTGTGAGAAATATAAATATATATAAAATATATATATTTAAAGATAAAGCTGTAGGTTTGATTTGTAGTAAGATAAATCTTTTATAATTTAGGGGAAACTCTGTTTTCTTCTTTATACTTGGAATATTCCCATCAATAACACTTAGTCCTCCGTGTTGAATCCCATGGATGAAGAAAATCTCATCGTGGTTTGCTAATTTGAGGACTAAAACATTACTAATATTAATAATCAAATCTTTTAGTTGTAAATTTAACAGAACTCTGTCATAACCTTTTAGCAATGCATACGCAACCAAAACATGGCACTTGTCGAGTTAAAAGACAGCCGCTCTGGACCACAGTGGCTTCTGAATGCACCGTAAACCAGAGAGTGCCGTCTGGCGTGTATCCTGCCGCTATTCAGTCGATGACACTGATACATTCTCAGCAGTCACAGGTGATGGATGAAAGGTAGCTCCACTGCCACACCTGTCTCACCTGTCCAGGACTGCTTTGGAACATTCCTCCCAAAGACCCCGCATTCCTGGAAACACCTGTGGACACAGGTGGCTTACGGTGTGGAGCGTAACGTGATACCCACCTGAACGTTGCTAAATTGCTATTCTAACTAGTGATCAATCATTGCTGGTAATAGCGTAAGATATCTAGGACCTAAATGAAGGAAGGAAAAGATCAGAAGGACACAGGTTTTCAGGAATTTTCTTGGGCTGGCCAAATGGCTCAGCGGATTAAAGCACCTCCAAGCAGGCACAGTGGCTGGGGTTCAATCCCTGGGTGCCATGCCAGCCCCACCACCAGCACGTGCTGTAGACGGCAGTTGAGACTGGACGTGGTGGCACGTGCCTGTAATCCCAGCTCTTGGGAAGCTGTAAACAGGCAGCTCACTATGAGTCTGATGTAGTAGTGAGACCCTGAACACCCTGTAGATCTTTCCCTAAAATACAAAAAAAAACCCAAAAAAACAAAAAAAGGAATTATTTTTTTCCTTCTCTACCTAAAACAGCTTGACAACCAAGATATTGAGATAACTGGCAAAATAATGACCACGGTTTTTTAATGCCCTTAGCTTTGAAATAATATTTTTTATACTGCAAGTAGCAAATTTAGAATATTTTAAGAAGTTTCTGGAAACCACAGGACCAGAAAGTCAAGGAGACCTAGGTTGTAAATTTTTATGCAAAGTCTTGGTAAATTTTTGTGATGATCTTTTCCCTTGTTTCTTCATTTTGCTTCTACCAGCAGTGAAAATTAGGAAGCAAAACTGTCCCTGAGTCATAGAGATAAACTTAGCTTGAAACCATCTACTTTTTCAACATTTCAAAAGTCAAACCTGAAAACCTCACGGAAAGGTTTTACCTGTGTACATCTCAAATGATTCTGTAATCTGGGAAGATAATCAGACCCCTGAGCGTGCATTGTAAGGACTGTCACTATAAAATGATTTCATTTATTTTATGTTACTCTTTAGTTCTGCGATTAGACAACACACCAGAGCCGTATGACATGGGCTTTGGGAGTCCCAGCTACTACAACCCATCTGTGAGTCACTCTTCGGAGCCGGAAGGACGAGCCAACGCGCAGGACAGCATTCCAATGGACGCTATTCCTCCCCTTCGTACTGCGGTGTGACCCTACACAACAGAGGCCTCCGAGCCAGTGTCCCTGTGTCCTGGCCACTCAGCATGCTGCCACTACCCGAGGGTTTGTGCAAGGCCGCTGGCACAGGGATTGTGCAGACAGAACCCTGAAAACCTGACACAAGTAGCAGAAACACAGAGAGGCCAGGTCCTTTCAAAAGTGTCCCCGCTTGCACCACTCAGCTGGGCTGAAGTTCCTATTTCAGAGATGTGATTTGCACTTTGATCTGCTTTTTCTCTTAGAAGGAAATGTTTGCAGAATCAGATAAAAGACATCAGCGTGACAGCAGTGCTTGATAATTTAATAATAAAAATCTTTCAACAGGACTGGGGAGATAGCTTGGCTGTCTAAGTGCCTGCCTGGCAAGCACGAGGACCCAGGTTCTATCCCAGGTACTACATGCTGTTCCTGCTCCAGAACCCCAGGTGCACCGTGCCGGCCACCGAAACCAGATGTGATGGCACACGCTTGTAATCCCAGTCCTGGGAAGCCTGAAATTGGAGGATCCTTATGAGTTCAAGCTGCATATGAGTTCAAGATTCTGTACCTAATTAATTAGTTAATTAAAAAATCTTTCAACAAAAATAGAGAACCTAAACTGTATTTTCACCTGTTTCTTTTCTTTCTTTTTTTTTTTTTT
>NDGN011387305.1:0-33475 GCA_002564285.1 Tympanoctomys barrerae | reverse complement strand
AAAAAAAAAAAAAAAAAAAAAAAAAAAATCCTTCTCCAAAAAGTATTTGGGGACTGTCACCTATTAGTGAAGATTAAAGAATCAAGCAGAAAAGTTTTAAAAAAGGGAACCAAGAAGACTACATAAAATGTGATCTCCCAGATTTAATCCTGAGCATTAAAAAAGGAATTTATAGGAAACTAGAAGAAACTTAGAAAAAGTCTACAGTTAATGGTCTTTCAGAAATTTTGCACGCGCGCACACACACACACACACACAGAATAATTATGGTCATGTATATTTTTATATTGGGGAAGCTAGGTGGATGAAATAAATACTCTCCCTAGTCTTCGGGAAGTTTCTATAAATTAATATTACTTCAAAGTAAACATAGCAGAGCAGTTTTTGAAGTAAAAAGTGTCTTAGGCTGCATGCGTGAACTGTCCCTGCATCACAGCCACAGCCTTAGCCTCTGCTGCTTTCTAAATAGTTGGTTATTTTCTGTCTTTATCATTCAACCATTACCCTCTCCTCCCTCCGCATTAAAGATTCATCCTGACTGGCTCTTGCAAAGCCTCTAAGACAGCTGGCTTTTGAGGGCAACTCTATTTATTTATTTATTTATTTATTTATTTTGTATTTCAGTACAGGGTCTACAGGGTCTCACTGGATCGGATTCGTAGTGATCTGCCTGTGTTCAGCCTCCCAAAAGCTGGGATTACAGGCACGTGCCACCAGGCACAGTCTGAATCTCCTTCTCCATGTGCCCCGGGGGAGGCAGGGCCGGCAGGGCACCCGGGGGATGGAACACCAGCCATGGCGTCTGCCTAAGCAGGCGCTTTAATCTTGAGGACAACTTTAAACTAAACTGTAGCTTACTTCTCACTGCTTTTCTCTTCTGTACATAATCAGTTTCCATGTTTCTGGGAGATTATTTGAAGTTTTTTGACATACTAGAAATAGTATCGCTAAGACATCTGGCCCCTAAATGTAGTCATTTCTCAGATAAAACACGAAGCTCAGGAGGACATCAGAAACTATCAGGGAAGAGCGTGGCTATTCATTTCTTAAGTCAGAGCACAGATCTCTAGTTTCAGCAAAGTGCTTTGTTTTAATAATCTATGTTTTTAGGTAAAATACTGTAGCTTAAAAATATGGTCAGATCTGTATCTTTTTCTCAAAAATATGATAAGAAAATCACTCTCAGGTACCAATTATGCATCTAATGCATACTTTTTCTAAGATTGTAATTGGATTATGCATTTTTCTTCACTTATTTAAAAATCATTTATTAAACAGCTACTGTGTGTAAAAGGATAAAACAGGACTAGGACTTTATTTGAGGACTCCATTATCTGGCAGAGGGACCTGGCTATGTGAGCAGATGATGACACTTAGTGTCTCAATGTGACCAGTTTTTGGCATTCAATATTACAAACTTTAAAAATATTAATTGGCACCATGTATGCAACTTTGTTCACTTGCTTTAAAATTCCAAATTTAGTATGACATATGAAATATCTAGCTGAATTCATTATAAATTTCAAAGAGTAAAGAATCATTAAATTTATATCCTAAATTGTCTTTTGATATATCATGGATGAATGAAGACAGGTTTTATTGTCCAAGAAAGCACAGAATGACAAAGAGTCAAATCTATATCCATTCACTGCATGGCGGACTGTTTCAGGCTTCTTTGTTGATAAACTAGCTTCATGACATCTTCAGTCACTGCATTTGTTTCTCTCTAAATATTTGACATTTTGTCTGTACAGAGATCCCAGAATGCAGAAACATTTATTCATGTGTTTCTGGCTTCTTTCCCAGCGGTCCATTTTAACAGGGGTCTTTTGGTGAGACTGTGACCACCGTTACTGTCAGCACCTCTATCGGCACCGTTCTGGGTTAATGCCCTGGTGTAAGTCTTCAGATTCATTCTGAATCCATGGCTTTCAAACTTTCAGATTCTATTTTCCTGCCCCGAATTGTGTGTTGTACTCATTAATTACCTTCTGTGGAAGAAAAAAATCTTTCTCAATTTCCCTAAAGCCCTATCCCTTTCTTAGGATTCACGGAGAAAAGCAATTATCTTTTTGTGTGGTATTGATCTGTCTGGACCTTGCCTCCCAGTGAATCATTCATTTAGTGCTGGAATTTAAAAATGCTCACAAAGTTAAGCTCACTGTCACCACGTGAATTAATGTCCAGGCCTCTTCTGCTGGCACACTCTCTGATCAAGTTCACTACCACAGTGAGTGAGCACTCACACTTTAGGCATGAAGGAAAATGCTTCGTTATTCACATCAGGCCTGTCTTTTGGCATTTCTTCCTTAAGCATCATTGAAATCCCTACTAGCTAATGAATCCCTCAAATTGAAAGCATACTCCTTGGGAAGAAGCCTGTGAAATTATTCAATGGTGCATGATTGAATCAACTATGTAAAAGTATTTCACGTAGATAATTGAAAACAGTGAGATAGGAATAGCTGGCCACAGAACAATGAAAATCTTCTGAGGCTTTACATCATCCATCTTTCTAATACTTTTGAAAGACTCATTGATAAACATATTCTAGCATGATACATTACCATGCAAAGTGAACATCTTGAAAAATCACTTGGAAAAGACAGACAGCGTGAGAGAATAGAGACTCATAAATTCATATGCATTTTCTTTGTTTTACTGATGCATGCAATTATGGTTAGCATGTTATTTTTTAAAGTAAGTCAACTAGCTTTTCTTGCTATTAACATGTAAGCTGCAAGCTTAATTGAGTCTTTTGAAGTTAGGGATGCAGCCATTGGAGACCTGAAATTCTACAAGAGTGAACAAAAACTTAAGATGCTTACTATTATCGGTCCAGGTCACAGTTATGACCTTTAAATGCCAATTGATTATGTGTACCAGACAACTGATTATATACTAAAATAGACATCTATAATCTTAGATGATTGAAAAATGGAAAACATTTTGGAAAAAGCAATATCTGAACAAAGTGAAATACTCTTTAGTGTTTAAATATGTTCTCTAGTTGAATTTACTATGTACTGAGAACAAAATAAATTACCTTGCCTAAATCATATACTATGCTGAAAATATTAAATCTTTTTTGTCATGCTACTTCTATCTGGCATATTAAAACAGATCTATCTATCTATCTATCTATCTATCTATCTATCTATGTAATTATCTATCTTCTTCCCACCCTCCCTCCCTCCCAGCCTCCCTTCTTTCTTTTTTTCTTCCCTTTGAGAAAATTTTTCTCTCCACACAGGACATTACTGCCTCTTTGGGAAAAATGTGAGGTTCTTCTAGTAGGACGTAAGTCTCAAGATTTTACCAAGTGAGGACCAACAGTTTCCCCCATTACTACCACTGGCCTCCTCTCTTGCTAGGAGAGAAGGGAGCCATTTATGCACATGGATGGAAAAGCTGATTAAACGATCTCTTGGTTTCATCTTTCCATCTTGCCCTGCAGTGGCTGGTATGCCATGAGTGTGGCACTCAGTAGAAGAATGTGGAGGCTGAAAGACCCAAGGAGCAGATTCTGTAGAGAGTAGAAAAACTCCTGGTTGGAGAAAAAACATAACTAGGATGTGGCTCTAACGAGCCCTGGATTTCAAAGTATTTTTCAGTGATTTGCAAAGTGGCAGGAACTTGGAAAGTCACTTAACTTCTCTGAGTTTTGGGTCCACATTTGGGAAATACATTTCATACTGTCCACCATTAAGTCACTGAGGAGAATCCAAAGGGGAAAATCAAAACTAAAACAGATACAGTCATAGACACACATTGTCTGCTGCTCAGATATTGTATAATGTATAATATGCATTTTATTTTTTTTTCATAAAAATATGACTTGTTCCCCACTGACAAGGAAAAAATAATTTTCTTAAGAAAAACACATAAGTGATAATTTAAATGAAGATATAAAATTAAATAATTCCATAATAGAGGCATTAGTAAACAAATTACTCCCACTCAGACAACCAGTATCAAAATTCCCTGTACATTTTTCTAGGAAATGGAAAATATATATATTTAAGAGTGAAATATACATGAGTAAAAGGAATGAAAAAAATATTCTTATCACTGGCAAAAATATTACAGATATAAAGTTTCATTCGAGAGTTCTAAGACATACACTATCATCCCTTGACTGAAGAAGATGTTTCTATTCTTATGAAGCCTTCAAGTTGGGGTTGTAAATCCCTTGGGGCATTCTCATGAAAAGGAAATTCGTGTATTCTGGAAGGTGTGTGTAATTGGATCTCATGAATGGTCTTCTTCCCTGCTCCCTTCCAGCCTAATCTCCACCTATATTACATTGGTTTTCACAGTCACAGTCATTGATGTTAATCATATAAAAAGTAACGTGATGATCACACTGGATTGGATCAAAAAATGCTTTGGAAATTAGAAACTTTGGGTTGTGTCCAAGACAGTGATTCCAGAGATTATTTGGATATGGGACAGCAAAATAAAGGGAAATCCCTCCTAAAGGTGGAGGCACATATTGGAAAAACGCAGAGGAAAGAAAAACTGGCTTTCTGGCTTTCCATGAGGTAAGCAGCATTGCGTCATGGCTTCTTTAACTCTCATGTTTCTCCCTCACCTCAGGATTGAAAGCAGTGAAACCAGCTGATCGTGAACAGACACTTCAGAAATTGTGAGCCCAAATGAACCTTTCTTCCTTTTAGCTGATTTAGTTCAGGGTATTTTTGTAACAGCAATGGAAAGCTAACACATGCAATAAAGAGGAAAGAACTCTAAAAACCTGAAACTCTAAAAACAGGCCCTTCTTTATTCTTGGACTAAAGTTGAAGCAAAATGAGCCACATGTCTGTGGTAGATGCCTCAACACCAAGGCAGATCCCATACTCCCTGGTCTACCTGTGCAGACTCCAGCAATATCTTTTCATGCTCACCAGGAAAGGTACTGCTCAGGGATGATGTGATGAGATTGATGTCACACTGGTTCCAATTCAAAATAAAAGGAAACAGAGAACACCTCCTCTTATATCTATAAGACCACGAGCAGGTAGGAAAGTGGGAGGAAAAATGTGAGCCATCAAAATCCCTGGAACAGAGGACAAGACTCAGAAAGGACAGCATGGATTCACCTAGAAAGATTCCACTAGGCCAACATCACCCAGCTTCTAGCTTAGTCACCCACTTAGCAACATAGGATGTGTTGTACATTTTCTGTCTTCTCCTCTTTTCCTCCACAATGATGAGCAGGCTCTCATATGCCAAGCATAGTGTTATCCACATTGCAAATAAAAATAACACATTTACATTTTTTAGCAGACTATAAAATATTTTGACAGTTATGCTACATTATCAACTTGATTGCCTTGGAAGTCATTCAGGGAGTTGGTAGAATGTACTTCTGGGGCCTCTGGGTGGGTCATAGATCTGTGCCCTTGGTCCACATGGACATCAGGCCACCAGCCCCTGTCTTCTCTGCCCTCCTCTCCCATTCTACTTCTGCTCACCATGAGCCAAGCAGCTGTGCTCTGCTGTGCCCCTCCACCATGATATGCCTGCCTCAATTAGAGCAGGAAACCTCTGAGACCTTGTGCCAAATAAACTAGTGCCTCTTTTAAGGTGTGAGCATTGGGTATTTGATTCCAGCAATCAGAAAGCTGACTAATATAAGTATGTAAGTTATAACTCTAAAGTACAGAAGGGAGAAGTGATGACCTAGGGAAGAGATGGCAAATCTATGGTGCAAGGGCTACAGTTTGGCATTTGTTACTGTTGAAAGCTCTAAAAGGCTCACCGTCACTGGATGAGGGCTATCTTAAGAGAAAAAAAGATAGATCCCATAACTATCTCAGATTCCCACCCAAGTCTTTCTGATTCATTGAAAATGTGCCGTGCTGATTTCCTTTGGAATCCATCCAAAAGGGAAGGCCTAAATTTTCCTCAGGTCCCCAGACTACCTAGATCCCTGTTGCTCACAGTTGATGGCCTTAAAGGCATTTGTAGAGAGAAGTGTAATAATACAACGGGGGAGGGCTTAACATTCCTCTCCAGTCATCCAACACCTGCTCTGTTTCTCACCCTACAGGGAAGGCAACAAAGTATAAATCCCCCACTGCTATTTCTCTCTCACGCTTCCTTGCCTTCTCCAGCCCCAATTTGGATGATTTGGCCCAAAATCTTTCCCTTTGATCTCCAACCTCTGCTTCTGTATGGATCCCTTTTCTTTTGTGAAAACCATTATGTTATCTCTTTTCCTCTCAAAACACATACCCACCCCTACTCCTACCCCACCACCTTCAAAGAAAGTGGTATTAAGTTTCAACCTTGAGAGGTAAGTAGGTCATGTATACTTTGAATTTATCAAGCACAGACTGGGAAAAATTAATTGTCTTTTGATCAAGACCTTACAGCTCTACTGTAGCACAAATAGGAATAAAACTCTGTGCTCTGCCCCTCAGCCCTGAACAAGCGCTCTGCATTCCATACCATTTGTCAATCAAAGCCCATGGGTGATAACTTTTAAGATGATTTTTTCAGGTAAGGTCACAACAATTCCACTTTACTGTTGTCTCCAGAGAAGGGAGCTTGCCTCACGCTTATAACAGAGCTGCAAGCTCTGGGTGCTAGGTCCCTGCTTATGATAAGTGACATATCTCTAATTATCGCGTCGCCCAGACATAGTAATCTGTCCTTCCAGGTATGAAGGCCCATTAATAACTCTCTGGGGAAGGGAGGTAGTGTCCTAGATGCAGTCCTGTCACATGATCTGCTTTCTGATATGGTGTTCCCATAATCAGGCTAACATGCCCTCGAACGTGTCAGAACATTCATTGTTTCCCAGCCTCCCACAATATACTACCAGCAAGCAAATCCTTATCATTTAATAACACTGCCTGATGCTGCAGGCTGTGGGAAATGGAAACTCTCCAAGAAGGTGGGAAGCTAGATGGGTACCAAAGCTATTAAGGCTGCAGCACAATCTCTCACAGAGCCAGAGGTCAGGCCACTGGACAGATAACACGTTAACCTTGTGGCTGCCACCCCGTCACTGAGCAGGACGTTGGCAGGGATGCCCCTGCACCCCCAAGAGAGCTTTTGGGGGAATGTGAAGTCAGATACAGCAATGCAGTCTGTGTTCCTGCTCTGCTAAAGGGAGCTTCCAGGGGCTGCTTTCATCCCCAAAGGAAATGCGATCCCAAAGTATGCACTGGACACTGTGTAGGAGACCCCTCCAGGCTCTTGTCTTGGTCTAAGAAGTCAATTTGTAATCCCAGAGATATGTTACTGGAATCTCACCAAATTAATTCCAATCTACCACTCGCAGTGCAACCCACAGGGAAAGTAAAGACACTAAAACATATTTGTAATTATTGGGGAGCCAAGGGGCCCTAAGTCCAGCCATGAAGATGGCTTTCTGGAACAAAGAGGCTGACTCAAGGCCACACCCAGGTTTTATTCAGTGGAGGAGGAGGAATGACTGAGGGATTATGGGAAGTAGGTGAGTACTATGAGCTGAGGTAGGTGGGTGGCCTACATTTACCTCTGCCATATGCAGAGAAGAAATGCAGAGAAAGTAAAGTGCATTATAATGAGACAATATCTAAAGTTTTGGGGGTCTGGTGCTTCAGCTCGATGCAGTCTTTCAAGCCCCAGGAAGTCATAGCCTCCATCTCCAGGCTCCATCCCAGCTGGTAGTGTGGAGCATTGGCTTTCATCCTGTTTCAACCAGGCTCACATTAAGGAGCAGCAGGTTCAGCTACCAGGGAAACACGCATGCCACCTTCAAAGACTGTCACCAGCACCTCAGCTAGACCAATATACATTATTAAGTCCAATTGAAAGGATAAACGGAAGTCCTCGCCAGCTCTGTACCTAACAATACGAGGAAATAGGGTCAGGCTCTGTCAAAATGGAGACAGTCGCTCATCTTGTAAGGAGAGCTGCTCAGATGGTCCTCCACACACTGGGTTGGGATTCTGTCCTAGGACTGAGGACTGATTTTGGACCTAAACATGGGCCTCAGTGTACTTGGTTAGAAAGTGGGAGAGTAAATGACTCTTGAAAGCACAAAGGCTGCTACAAAGTGAAATACAATGATACAGAGGAACATGCTATAAGCATTTCCTCAGAATGGTAACAAAATTATAACAACAGTACCAGCTAGCATTTCAAGGTCCCTAACGTGGGCCGAGGCAGTGTGGTGAGCCCTCCACATGCATTACTTGATTTAATGCTTCCGTCACCCCACCTGGAAGTTTATCATCTCATGGAATGCTCACAGCAGCTCATCTTGAACTTTAATATTTACAATTCCAAGGAAGAGGAAATAAGCATGGAGAAATTAAAATAATTTGCCTAAAGCCACTGAGCTACTGGGTAACGCTATTAAGGAACTGAGTCAGAATTTAGACTCAGATAAGCTGGCTTCAGAGATAGGGCTTTTGGTCAAAAGGCCGGCTGGGTGGCATCTTGAGTTGGGGTGTGGAAATGGGGAGACGGAGGAGGCAGGAGGGAAGGAGAGAGGCTAGAGAGGGCATATGAGATTACGGAGGCAAACTGCTTTGCTTTACYTTATTTATTTATTTATTTATTTATTTATTTATTTATTTATTTAGTGGAACCAGGGATTGAACTCAGATCCTTGAGCTTGCCAGGCAAGTGCTTGTTTTCCTGAGCCATCTCCCCAGCCCAAAACTGCTTTATCTTTAACAGAAGCTGCTGGGTCACCCTCTCCTCTTCCCTGCTCTGGAACTGTTCCTATTTTGCTGAATCCAGCTAAAAATGAACACTTGGGAGGGTTTTTTTTTTTCTTTCTCTTCGTTATCATTGTTGTTTTCATGCGTTGGAGCCTGAGAATCAGGAAACTAATATTTTCCCTCAGCTTTATTGTTATCTAACTCTGCATTCTTAAGTAAATATATGTCTGGACCTCCATATATCTACTGAAAATGAACATTTAAACTAAATACAGTTGTCACTTAGTATCCATAGGGGATTTGCTCCAGGAGTATTAGGAATACCAAAGCCTGCAGATGTTCAAGTCCCTTACAGAAAATGACATAAGACTTTCATTTAAACACAGCACTACAACCTGTAGAAGTTAAACCATCTCTAGGTTACTTATGCTATCTAATACCATATGAATGTTGTGTACATAGTTGTTACACTATATTGTTTGGAGAATACCAACAAGGAAATTATCCAAAACATGTTTAAGACAAACGTAATTTTTTTTCCAAATATTTTCCACCCTTCTCTGCTTGGGTCTGCATTTGGGAGACCCACAGATTCAGGAGGCAATGGTGTCCTCTGAGGTTCCCTCTAGCAGTTAGTTGTTGAAGTTGAGCTTCCTTTTATTTTCATTCCCACAGAGAAGAGCAGCTCCTCCAGTGGGCGGCCCTCCCACCATGCTGCGACATACAAAGAGGTAAACAACATGTGACTACTACCTACATTTTTACGTATTTTACACTAAATTTTTTTCTCTAGCAGCATGGGTGAAAAATCAAATATGCTTGAGACCATGATACTAGAGAATTAAACTGGTCTTGGGTCTGTGAAATGCCAGTGTACCAATGTGGCATACTGCTCAATGTGATTAATATCAGAACACCTCAGCTGGAACTTAACACTAGTACCCAGGTGGTATACGTTTCAGTTTATTCATTCTTCCTAAAATGCAATGTCTGTTGCTGCTTTTCATTTTAAACCACAAAGACATGAATAGCAATAGCAATGACAAAAGTAATTAATAATATGGGTTTAAGGATTTGTACACCATGGGGGAAATACCCATTTTATTGCCTACTCCTATTAGAAGCCTGGAGTTTTTAAAGACAATCTTACTTTAAAGGACACATGCTAGCAGCTCATGGTAGCAAAAATTCTGCCTCAAGAAAATAATTTCTCCCCTAAGCTTCAAGGATTATTCTAGCAGTATGGTAAAATGTATGGAAACGTGTTGACAGTGCCCTGTGAGCTTTCACTATCATTTTGTCTATTTTTCTGAGTGATAAAATAAATGAGGCTCAATTTTGAGGTAATCCTTTCCTTCAATTCCTCCCTCTCTAAAATCGGATACTCACAGCAATAACTGGGATATAATGTGCTCTTCTGACCTCCCTCGTTCAGGAAAGATATTGAAATATCAGAGAGCTACAAAGATAGGCACGCAAGAAGGAGTGCTTACAAAGGCTGGAAGATAAAACATGTGAGAAGAGGTGAGGGGAGCTAAATTTATCAAGTCTAGCAAAGCAATGACAGCAGGGGACTTGATCACAACCTATAAATACCTCCAAGGTAACCATATAATTGAAGGGAACGAATTATTCATAGTCTCAGAAGATGATATGACTTGAAGCAATGGCCTGAAGCGAACGGGGTGGGGGAGGAAAAAAAAAAGAACCATTCAGGTAAAATTGCCAGCAGGTGGGGGACAAGAGATTCTTCATTATCTGAGAGATGGAAACGGCAAAGCAGTTCCCAGAGGAAACACATGAAGTATTTAATAGAGACAGCTCAAAGCCCTTGAGTAGGAGACAGGATTAACAATGGTGATCTTCAATGTTCTTGGCAAGTTCAGAGCTCACAAATACACACCCGAAAGACAGCCTCCTTCAGAGAAGTGTTAAGTGATCACAGAATTGTGTGAAGCGTCCTTATGAGAAAATAGTCAGGGAAACTATGACACAACAAATTATGAATTAAAATATCAAAAGGTGTGCTTTTATGCATAGTGTATTCAATCTCATATTTTAGAAATACTACTCAACTTCCTAGGAAATTTAATAAATATTCTATAAATTGCAATTTTGCATTTAATATGAAAGTCTTTACAGTAGAATAAGTACAGTGATCAAATGGGTTAGAATTATTTAACGTGTTATACAACATAGAAAGGTGTATGGGAGAGGGATGGTTCAGTGGACTAAGCGCCTGCTTAGGCAAGTGCAGGGACCAGGGTTTTATTCCCGGCACCACATGCCATCTTGGCACTGGGGTGCACTGTGCTGGCCACTGAGACTGGGCATAGAGGGGCACACCTATGATCCTAGCACTAGAGAGGCTGAAAACAGGAGGATCACTATGAGTCTGAGCTGTGTAGTGAGACCCTGTACTAAATACATAAGTAAATAAGAAAGAAGGAAGGAAGGATGTGAGAGATCTAAATAAGTGAGTCCCAAATGTTTGGGGGTAGGAAAATATATACCTGCAAGATAGTAATGTAAAAGCCAACTGTTAAGCACTTTTCATGTATTAAAAATTGCCATCAATTTAAAATGTCCTGTGGCATTGTTTATACATAATGTGCAAAGTTATGATCCCAAACTGTGAATTATGTGAGAGGAGTCACAGAATCCATTCAGAATAGAATAGGCAAAAGGACGGATGAAGAAGCTATGTGATGCACAAGCTGAGAATCAAGGACAGGGATAGGTGGAAAGGATATTCCAGCAGAATGGCAAAGCTTCCTCCTCCTCCTCAGGTGACCAGCGCTGCCTAGGTGCAGCTGGCCCAGTTGGGCAGAACCCACTAATCTTTAAAGAGAGAGGAGCCAAGGAACCCAGAAAGGAGGATTGCTGGGGGATGGACAAGCTCCATTTCAGGCACTCCCCTGTGGCACCTGCCTGTGTTCAGGAGTCTATGCGTGTCTGTCTGGTTCCTGACTCGTGGGGAGTATGTGGCTGGCTCAGAGGGAAACTAAACTCCTAGAAGGAAGGATTCAGATCCTAAACTCCCCTAAGGACATAAGCAAGCAGACTAGTGGCTGCCTTGTGGACACTCTCGGTGACTTAGTCATTTGTTTGTAGAAGGTGACATGGGAAAACCAGTGGGGAGGATTCCAAATTCTTGAGATTCTAAGTCCAGCTTGACAAGATGACTTTTGGTAATTAGGAGCAGCACGAGCTCATACAACAATACTGTTGCATTTAGATTTTTACACGTTTTTTTCTACTGTGTGAAAGGAACTGTTGTGTGTGAATCCTGTGGTACAGGCCTCTGCTATGCAAAACATTTTATAGTACACAAGCAGCTTTCTAACCAGCACACAGCATATACAACCACGTACACAACCTCTGGAGTCAGGCCTCATTATTCAGCAACATTAGTTGTTTTCCTACATAGAAAAGCTACAACCTGCATGCCAAAAAGGGAACTCTAGTCTTCCTGCCAAGGTCTGGTTTTATATCATAGGAAAATTCTTTGTTAACATACGATTTAAATCATTTTTAACAAAGAAGCACTCTGTAGAAATACATAGAAAATCTTTCGTATTGTTCCTTCTAAGATTTCACACATCCATTATGTAAAGTTGGTGGTTTTGCTCACTTTATCAAAAATGGATAGTCATGTCTAAGGAAAGAATTAAGTGCCCAGTTCCAGAACGAATCTGCTAGGATATAATGCGTACTCAAACTCACATGAAAATGTATTTCTCTGTTCTTTGGAGAACCCTTGTAAAATATTTTTTTGAATCTCTGCCATGGTGTATCTTAAGTGAAAGATGGAGATACAGAAAAAGGAAAGAAAACGTCTTCTATTGTTTTCCCCCCAAGCTCACTCACTTTCTCTGATTCAGTCCAATGTTTGCCTGTGCTCAATGCACACACACAGCTTGGAGGAGGAAGCACATTCTCTGTGTTTTACAGTATTTGGGTGAGATTCAAAGTGAAATGTGTGCTTTCATTCTGTTTCTTGTAATGTTCAGCTTCGTGCAGGGACGAAGCTAATTTGGATTAATGCTACAACTACATAAGGCGACTCCATAAATGAGAAAGTAAATAGGGAAAGTTAGGCAACATCCATTCTAGACATGCTAGGAAAATACCCATCGGAAATGGTGCAGTCTGCTCTGCAGGTAAGGTGGGTTTTTATTTGGGTGATCCAGGGTTTTTTTTTTCCCATTATCTACTGTATTTATGGCTCTAATAAGTTCCTATCAGGGAAATATAGATAGATATTCAAAGGCAACATTCAAAATTACAAAGTAGAACAACAGAAATGGCTACAGTCAGTATAAAGAAAAAGAAAGCAGAGGTAAAGATAAAGATGCTATGCTTCTGCTTCATGTTAGCGCTGAAAACAAACAAGAGCTGTGATTCGGGTGGTAGCAGCAGCCTCAGCTAGCACAGGGGTCCTTTGGTGTTTTGTTTACTGCAAGTCTAATAGAGTTTTAATAGAAATTTGGGAAATAGAGGGAGGTACAAATGTGGACACAAAAGCCTGATAGGTGCTATGGATTGTGTCTGCCCCCCCACCCCCCAAGGTCTCTGGTAGTCATGGGAAGGCAACCTTTTTGGGTGTGGCTGCATCTAGAGTTTGTGATTGAACCTCAGACTAATGTTGGGTTAAGGGTGTGAATGCTACACCTGTCCTGGGTGGGTATCCTGCACACAATATCAGGAACAGAAAGGGGCTTGCTCTCTACTCTTCTCTCACCATTCCTGCCACCATGAGTGGTTGCACCTCTGCTGTGCCACCCTGCCTTACCACCAGCTGCTCACAGCCTGAAACCTCTACAAACAGTGGGCTACATGAACCTTTCCTCCTTTCACCTTGAATGTCAGGTAGCAATGAAAGGAAAGTAACTAAGACAGTAGGGATTCTCCACTGCTGCTCTAATTAATTAATTAATTAATGGTATAAATGATATCACACTGTCACAAAGTACTGCAAACTCAGGTTCTAAATGCTTGTGCTCTTTAACTTTTCTGCACTAGAATGCAAGCTCCCAGAAGACAGGGAGTTCCCATATGTCGCTCATTCTTAAAAGCCCGGCACTTACAGCTATGCTTGACATAGCCAGAGCTGGTTGCACAAATGAACATATACACTATTTTCCCTAAAATTGCTTACTAATTTTTGCTTCTCTGAGTAATTTTAATTGCAAGTTCTATTCCTCTCACCTGCCTGTTGCCTAAACTAAAGTTACCATGTTTTCCTCCTTGGTATATACTCTTATATCTCACCTCAGTTAAACCTGAGAGATGCTTTTATCCTCTTTGAAGTTACCAGCTTGCTTTGTATAGTATCCAGTACACACCAGCAATCATGTGGGTAACCCACTACTATTATAGACTACAGGACTAGATTGGATTAGTTTGCTGAATTCATGTACTACACTATATGAAAAGCAAAAGTAAACAAAAGTATCTCTGGCAAAAGTAAACAAAAAGGGGGATATAAATGAATAACCATTTTGTAGTGAAAAAAATATATATATTATATATAATAGCATAGATATACAGCTACTTTCTTTTAGTTCAATGAGAAAAAGTTTGAACTCATAGTGTTTAGACACGATATCATGTCTGCATCTTGTACTATGAATAAATAGTACAAAAACAATATGCAGGGGCCGGGGAGATGGCTCAGTAGAATAAGCACTTCCCTAGCAAGTGCAAGGACCTGAGTTCAATCCCCAGTTCTGAAAAAAAAAAAAGCAATGTATTAATTATTGTAACTGTCCTAATAACTGTTTTGAAACTCTCATTGCTACTGCTTTCTCAATAAAAATAATATAAAAATATTCAGTACAAATTCGCAGTATTCTGGGCAACTATGTCATGTCTATGTCACCCTAAATCTCACTCACCTCATTCAGCTCTAATACTGAATTGGAACTTTGAGATTTAATCATGCAACAATACCGGCTCCAGTACTGCCGATCTAAGGAGCAAGCATGAAACCTATTAACCACAGGAATTAGGCATCAAGTCAGGAGCAAATTGGATGGAATCTGCTCCTTCTTCAATAAATGCTATTTCCAGTACAAAGGGCAATCTCTCAAGCTCCTACACTATAGTCTGCCCAGAGACATCAGAAGTCAACAGACCAGGGGATAGCAGGCTGGAGGTGCTCTGAAGACCCTTGTATCTGATTTTAAATAAGAAAAACAGAAAATTAAATACTGACTGCAGAGCAACTATATGAGCTTCTCCATTATTTGAGATCATTTAGGGTTTCTAAGCAAGTGTACTTTCTTTTGGAGTCTTCTATTACGGCATTACACTGGAATATGAAGTTGTTTTTACCTAACACTTCCTGCTCAGATTTGCTAAATCTGAAAGAAGTCTGTTGATCTTTGAGAACTAAAGTTAATCTTTGAAATTCTCAGTCTTACAAGCTACATTTGTAACTTCCAATTAGTTTCGGTGCCAAAATTCTAACTTTTTTTTTCTTTTTTTTTTACAGGGGTACTCAAGTAAGTGGTTTTGGAATAGTTGCATGAACTAATAGTGCTGAGAAAAAAATACTAATAAACAAATTTAATATAAAATGAAATTTTTCTGATAAGAAAAGAAAACTACTTGAAGTTGTACATTCAGTTTTGTCTGAGATGTTTCTGTATAGACAGCTGTATGTTTCTGTTTCTCTGTTTTCGTGTTGCTAGAAATCAAATCAAGGGCTAGGCAAGTGCCTCCCACTGAGCTGTATTGCTGGTATACCTACCTAGCACTCTTACAAGTATGGATTTTTAAAAATTGCTTATGTCCTGTTAAGTTCACCATATTCAACGTATGTTATTTACAGGCTATATTATAGTGATGAAGAAATTTTAAAGCCTGTCTTCCTTTTCTTAACATCTTTAAGAAATGGTTACCTAAGCCTTAACTTCTTCATCACCAAAATAGATATAATTCCATCAATTTGGTAGTGCTGACAAGATTGAATGAGCTGATATATTCAAAATCGTTATTATATTACATGGACTGTCCGTGAAATAGCAAATGCATGAGTGATTACAAAATGATGCATGCCATCAGATAAGAATTTGGGCTTTCAACCATGAAAAGCTGACTGATGGGTTTATTTCCAAAGGGGTTTAGTAAACTAAGTATGTCAGTTTTCATTTAGTAAACACCTGGATAATTTCATAAGCATTAGTAGCATTTGTAGCTACCCAAGCTAAGATAATGATAAGGCTGTTAATATTTGATACCTCACTGCACATGATCACTGCCATTGGGGGATTTGTTCTGTAGGGAATTTCAGTATGACAATGAATCTGAACTCCTGAAAATGAACTGCAAAGAAGTGAAGAACGAGGTATGAGGGAGGCGACAGGAAGGGACTTCATTTGAGCACAGCACCTCATGGGGTTTGTCATTTGGCTCACAACATTTGCCTCTGATCTGCCAGTTGCCTGGTTGCTACCTGCCCATCAAAAGCTAAACCACTTCGGCATCTCTGGGGTCCTGTGTCCAGTCTCCAACTCCATTTCCATCAGCACCAAGAGCTCTCTGGAATGGTAGTCATATCAACATTGGTATAGAAAACAACCTTTTTAGTTTATATGTCTTCTGGTAATGACAGGGAACATTTATATGCATGCCAACATTTGATTGTCCTCATAACCTTATAAGGTTGTCTGATCAGGACAGTGATGCCTTGGTTTACGAATTTCATTTGTTCTTTGATTTTGGAAAATACGCTTATGCTTGTGTTTGCATAGGAAATATGGCTGTGGTCATGTATAGCACCCAATGCAGAGTTTGCAAACATAAAAACAATATCTTGCCAATGCTTCTGTTTTTTAACTTAGTTTTTGACAAATGAAAGAATTCGTGAACTGAGGCACTACTGGGCTCAATCTATATCTGCACATGCATGTACACAATACAATTGTTTCTCTGTGGCCACAGTTGATTAGACACTGTGTCCTCTGATTTTGGACTTGTAATACCCATGACTATATGAGTACCTGTTATAATTACCAAAAGAGGGAAAAAGAGATTGTACACAAAAGAGGCACAATTAAAGGTATAGGAATATATCTCTATAACTACTATGTCTGACAATTTCTCTCAATTGCTTTGCTTTGTATAAAATTTCACTAACTGGTTTAGCCTCCACCCTCTGGACTTTTTTCTTAAACTCCTCCATTTTCCATCTCCATCTTGTAAATTTATGTATTTCCTAAATTTCTACTTACTAATTTCTCTGGAGATCATAGCAAACTTTAAAGCTTTCCACTGTCGTTGCCCAGCTGTCAATTCTCAAATCTCCACTTCTAGACCTGATTCCCTATCTGGGTTCCTCATGTGTCACATTTTCAGCTGCATAATTCAAGAGGCTAGATATTGTATCATCAAAGGCCCTATTTGTTGTTGTTGCTATGTATAGAAATACAGCTATGAGACAGAAGCCTGATGTCCTGAGGGAGCGAAGAGCCCAAGGAGCCTGTTGTCTCTCTTGTAAATTCCAGCAAGCTGGGATTCAAGATATCACCTTCACCTGCTGGTACCCTGTCTGTCCTTTGATCCCTTGCTTGGGATGTTAATAGCTAGCACTGTGTAAACTTAGGAGTTAGGTAAATGCTCAAGTCAATAGAGAGAGTAGTTTGTGTTCATGAAAGTATTTATGCACATTCCTTAGCCTGATTTTAGCCCTCAATAAATATAAGATGTTTCTGTGGCTCTGAGCTCACTTAGATACTAATCTCAGTGAGACCTCTGAAGCTATATTCATCGGGTTTTCTCGTTGTTTCTTTCAACCCTGACTCATAACATATGACAGTTAGGTATGAAATTGTAACTTTCAGCCTAAGTATTCTTCACCTCTCTCCTTTTTTCTCCAAATAGTGGCCAACACTTGCTGATTCTGTCTCTATACTGATTTTTTCCTATGACCACCATCCTATACTAAGTCCTTAAGAATATTTTTCTTGGGCCACTGACATAATAGCATAATATATTGAAAACCAATTTTCAACAAAGCTAGCAGGATTGTCTTCCTAATAATTAAGCTTTGGGCATTTCATCCTCTACACAAAAACTTGTGATGTCTTTCCTCTACATTCAGAAGCTAACCATCAATAGTATGGTACTGACGTTCTTCACATTGTAGCCCTAAAGTCCCTAGAAAGAAAGCACAAAAGAGAGAGACACAAAAGCATTGCTATCATTTCCTGAGCACTTCCTGTGTCCTCGCTTAGTGTTTTCTCACGTGTTACTGTAAATATTCACATAGATGAACAAGGTGGGGAAGTTATTCTCTACTCTTTATGGTCCCATTACTCATCCAAGACCACTTACCAGAGCTAGTCGGAGGCAGAGCTAGAACTGGGAGCAGAAAGCATCTGCCTCAGAAGACCATGAACTTATGGCTACTCCACTGCTTTGCCCACGTGTCCTTCATTCTGAGCCAACTAAGCCCCTTACAACTGGAGGACACACCTGCACTTCCTTGCTTACATTCATGCTGGTGTCTTCATCTGACATGGTCCTTCTTCAGGTTCCAAGGCCCAAAATCTGACCTACTTGCCTGTGTGCATTTAAAAACTCTGTATAGCCATCACCTTTTCTACTTTCCTTGGTGCATAGCTTATTCAGCTTTAAAAGACAGTCGCATGTGGTATTTGTTTGCCATTGCATGTTAACCTGTTATGTATCTCTAAATAAATTGTAGTTCCATAAAAGTGTGTTGAATTAAAACAATCATGACTCTGCCTCCTGCTCTGAAACTTTCATTAGGAGAGTGAGCATACTTAAGAGTCACAACCATTTGAAAGACCATTCAGCTGTTTATTAGCAGCACTGTATTGGAAAGTTCTTTAGCTTCATTACCCATTAGTCGCCTCACTTATGAAATGAAGATATTAATGATAACTACCTCACTGAGAGAGTTTTGAGCTCCTAGACAGTGTAAAAAAATTATTGCACAGTGTTTTGTACCTGGTATCTTGTCAATCAATGAGTGAGGACTGGCCATAATGGTAGACATAAAAGGACGCTGCAATATATAGCCTTAAATGTCACAATAATCATCTAAGCCATTAAACTATCTGCTATTTTATAGTAAGCAGAATAGGAAAAGATAAACTGAAGTTAACTAAGGAGTCAATAATAGAATCTGAGATTTAATTGCCAATCATCTTCTGCCATCCTGACTATGAATTGATTTCAGGATAAAGGCTGGCTTGTTGGGATCAGCCGGGCTTATCTAAATGTCTTTAAGTGATTCTAGGCTCCAAAGGTGTCATATCAGGCCAGGAAACATCAGGTCTAGCTGTCAGTACTATCTCTGAGGCTAATCCAGTTCTACAGTTCCCTCTGCCATCTATCAGTGAAACACTAACAAGTTGAAACAGCAGCAGTGACAGCAGCAGGATCTAAGCATATGATGCTGTGGAGTGGGTGGCTAATGAATTCCCCCATCGATACGCTGAGCTTCCCTGCATCAGAATGCAATCCGGGGTCTAACATCCATCATCTACAGCTTCAGGGAGTCAATGAGTTATTTCTTGGCCTGTTGCACTGAACAATACCCCAGGAGTAATGACTGGTAACAGTGTAAACGGTGGGACAGTGAGATAATTCATCTAACCCATGGTGTTAGGCAGGATTGCCTTTAAGTCACACGAGTGCCAGCACTCACTTGATGGAACCTAGAGTTTATCTGGCTTGTTGCACTTTAGATTCATATGGCTGAAAAGCCTCCGCTGCTCGAGCTGCTCTGGCTCATTTGATGACTGCAGGCACCTAAGAGAGAGGCCATCAGGCTGACTTGAAATCAGTACCAACATGACCCCTTCTCAGAATTTTCTATTAAGGAAATTGAAATTTCAGAGGACCGATTTAAATGTAGCCATTTTTTAGGAAAGTAAACATTAATGTTTCCTCTGCATTAAAAAAGGTAATTGAAGAAAGCTTTAAATATTCAAATCCATCTTGTTTTGTAATTTTGTCTCCTTGCAAGCCTGTGGGCTTTGTGTAAACTGACAGTGATAACAGCACCAGCACGGAGCCCACAGCTCGGCGCAGGGTGGGATGAGCTCGCAGTGTGCCGGGATGAACGATACTCATGAATTACATACTCTTCATCTTGATTTTATTAAATTGACACCATGCATTCATTGAGAATTGTGAAACATGATTAGTCTAAAGGGAACTGGTACAAATAAAAATCACAAAAGTTATAATTAATTGACCTCTGCTTTTCCATTGTCTACCAGCCCTAAAATATTTTATACACACTTAGCACAATTTTTATGGTTTTATTATTATGCATTTTGTCTGAGAGTGAAATTTACAGTTCCTTTTTTTAGTTTTTTAATCACAGTTTCTGAGCTGTTTTTTTTTTTAAATTTTATGTATTTAGTACAGGGTCTACAAGGGTCTCGCTGTGTAGATCAGACTCATAGTGATCCTCCTGTTTTTAGCCTTCCAAGCGCTGGGATTACAGGTGCATGCCACCATTCCCAGGCTCAATTGCCATTTCAGTGTGCTCCGGGAGCAGGGCTGGAATGGCACAGTGGGGATCAAACCCTGGCCCCTGCGCTCTGCCGAAGCAGGCACTTTAGTCCGCTGAGCTTTCAGGCTGGCCTCCCAAACCCTAAAAAGATTTTCTTTTATGTTGCGTCTCTTTATTAGGGTTGTTTTGGTTGTTAGTGATTTTAGTGACTAGTTGCCATCAGCTTTTCTTCCTTTTTCCCTGTTCTCCTCCTCGTCCTCCTCCTCTTATACTTCTCCTTCTCCTTTTCCTTCTGCTTCTAGTTCTTGCAAAGTTACATGTCTATTTTTTTTTTATAGTTAACACATGAGAACAGGAACTTCGGGCAGGTTGGGTTACACGTGACTGGCAAGCCAGGAGTCCTTGGAGGATTATGTTAGAGGCAACGAGAAGCAGCGCTGCACACAACCTGGTGGCATGGTGTGGGGACAGAACGCATTACAGTGAGGAATAGAAGTGTTTCACTTATTCTGTTGACCTGACCTGAGCCTTCCTCAGAGGCAACTACTTTCTCCATTGTATACTAAAAGGACACTCATAAATCTCAAATGTAGATCCAGTTAATTCATGAAATTTGCTTTTGATAAGATTAGGTAGAAATTTTCTTTGAAATTAAAGTTCCACCATATGTAAAAAAAAATACTTTAAATGAAATGCTACTTTTCTATTGTAAAACATATTCTTTTCACTGATATGTGCATGTGCTTTTATTAGCTACTGGATATTTCTTCAAGAAAAGTATCATCTATGCTTGCTTGTACAGTCTTCTGTTAATACACAGCCTCAATATACTTGATGCCAATTGATCCTCAGATAAATTGCAGTGATAATGTTTGTATGATCATTTAAGAAGCTCCAAGTGATGGGGTGCTTTCCTCAAAGCCTGAAGCTTACGTGATGCTGACCTAAATGGGACTTGTATCCAATTCCTTTGGATTCAAATTAAGGGCATCTTTCTGCTGCACCACACTGCTTCTCCAAATCACGGATAGAGTCAAACTAAACAGTTTTAAAAGGAAATCTCACGAGAATAATTGAGATGTGAGAAAGCACACCAACCCCCATGCTCAGAGCTGCCTCGGGCCCAGCTCACATAAGCAGTTGTCTTATACAGTCGGCCTCCACTCTCTTCTCCCACCTTCTTCTCTACGTCTGCTGGGATGGCACAGCTAAGCTGGACGCCGCAGGGAGGACGCCCAGCAGGCCCTCTCTGCACAAGTGGCTAATGATCTGGAAAATCTCCTAAGCCTAGAAAACCCAAAGAGGGCTTTTTCACTAAGAACAAACAGCAGTGAAAGGAAACACAGAGCCAACCTGCAGTGAACTGCACCGTGTGGGAAATGAGATTGCATCCGCTGGACATCTTTGTTGTTTACTTCATCGTTCCCTCTTTACTTGAGTTACCAGTCTCAGAAACACCAACTTTCCTCTGTGATCCATTGGAGATTCCACTACATAGAGCTCCTCATTCAAATCCTGTTCTGGCACTGGCTAAATCCAGACATGAACCTAAATAAATATCTGCCCAATCTTATCCTCACTGAGGATGCACCCAGCAGTTGTAGATAGTTTACTGTGAGTGTCCCACATACACACAGCCAAAATGACACATCCAGGCTAGCAATGTATTGATGCAATATGGGTAAGGAACAAAACATTTATCATATTTCAGCTCTGGTCCCATTTATTCTCTAGGAATCTCTCTGAATGCTATAAATTATGGAAAATAATATCACACAAACCAAACTTAATGAATGCTCAATTTCTCTACAGCTAACATGGAAGGAATATTATGAGTATCCTGGTGGGGCTAATTTTCAGAAAGAGAACATTTTTATCATTATGGAAAAAATGACCTCTATCTGGATGATATTCCTTTTGTCTTCTCCACCTCGTTTTACTTAAGTATCTACATTGTAAGTCAGAAAAGAAAGAGTTGAGGAAGGTTATAGATTTTTGTCAAACAACACAGATTCTCTGAAACATAAATTTTCACTGGTCTTGAAAGGCTCATAATTAAAAAATGAATCCAGGAGGATTTACTGTAAATTGCACAGAGGGAGAAAGAAATTAATAGGATGTCTTTTTTTTCTGTCCAGCATTAAGTACATGAAAAGAAGCTAATTGTTGCCTATTTCTCCCCAACCTTCTATTTGCAGGTGATGAAAGGAGGTTTTCAAGAGCTGCATGACATAGCAACAGACACTTTAAGGTTAGCCTTTCTCTGGTCCTATTCAGTTCTACCCTCTTGTGTGAAAGGAGGTGACAGTAATGTGGCCTAGCTCCGTAAAGCTTGTAGATGAGGTCAACAGGCAGATGTCACTCACAAGCAATAGCAGTTTCTCTCCCAATAGTCAGCAGATTAACTCCTCAACAATAGATTTCAGTGGAGGAAAACTTATAATTAAAATAAGCATTAAAAAAAAGCCTCTCTGCCCCAAGATACCCTGTCCTCCACAGAATCTCATTTCATGTACATGTAGCTCAACAAAGATGTTTCAGCTTTTGTCAAGCACATTTCATCATGATTTTATTAATATCACAAGTAATAAGTGAAGCAGAAAATACTGCACTATGAAAATGTGAACCAGAACCAGAGACCTGTTAGCTAATTGAAATCAATTCCAAAATTATCCTGATCTCTTGGCCCACTCTCCTTCTCCTCTTCCTTCACCTTTTTTCCTGTCCTCCTCCCTCTTTTTGCAGTGTTCTAATCTTTACCTATCACTGACTGTCAAAATCCACTTGTCCCTCATGAGAGCCAGGTAAATGGCAAGATTCTGGGTGGAAAATAAAGCATCACAAAAACGAGGTCCTCTGCTCTCTTGACTAAGACAACAAAGAATGGAAGCAAAGTGGGACACAGGAAAACCATGTCCCTGCCACCTACCCAAATCCATCTTGGTGCCTCTTTCTTTCTCAGTGATTCACCTGAAGCCACAAACATCTTTTCTCTGTGAGCTTTCTTTACCCGTTCCTGCTACACAATTGTGTGTCCTCAGATTAGTCATAACCACTTATCCTGTGTTCTCCCCACTGTCTAAATGAAACTCAAATCTGCCACCACAGCCAACCTTTGCTCATGTGAAGAAGACCATAAATTGCTATTTGTTTGTTGTTTCTGTAGTGCTAGGATAGAACTCTTGCCCTTAAACACCCTAGAGAAGATCACACTGCTGATCAGAGCTCAGACTTTGAATTAATTAGTAAAGGTTTCAAAGATTTCAGGTATAATCTATTTAATAAGATATCTATTTTTTCCTTAAAAAGGTTTAATGAATAGGGATTTGTAAACACAAAGGAAAATAAATGGGAAAATTTAGTTCTGTAGGAGGGGCAGCATGCAGCCTCGTACAGAGGTGATAAGCATGCAGTGGACATCCTCGAAGCCTCAGACCAGCCCCTGTGACAGGCATGCTTGGTGGAAGCCAGATCTCCTGATGACTGGGTTCTCCTTCCTGCTGTCCTCTTAAGCCTTCTCAGTAGAAAGCTTAAAGAGAGAGAAAAGTGGAAGGCCATGGCTGCTCCTGCTCTTGGGCTGTTCCTAGATTGGCTGCTGATCTCGGGGTCAGAGTCCTCAGTGTTCTTGTACAGAGAATTTTCTCTTCTTTTAAGTAAGCTAACTTGGGGATAGTTATGAAATACTTTAAGAATTCCTAGAAATTGCCTTCCCAACCAGTTTATAAACCTTCAAATTTCTTCCTCTGTTTCTTCTCTCTGTGCCTGCCTGCCTGTCCCTCTGTCTGTCTCTCTCACCCACCCCATGCCCTATTATTCTGGCTAACTTAAATTTATACTGCTTTAAGACCCATTTTGCTAGTCTGCCCCCCACAACAATGGTGTTTCCACTTCTTTCCATAGTACCAGGACTTAAAGCCCTCCTTCCTCTATGACCTCGTTGGAGCACATCTATAGTCAGACCTCCTAGAATTTATCTAGTTACTTGAATCTGAATGGTCCCCAAAAATTCATGTGCTAGAAGCTTAATACTCAATGCAACAGTGTTGCGAGGGGGAACCTTGTGGCAGGCAGATTAATTTTGTATTGCAACGACTGCAGGATGGGCTCATCTCTGTGCTTGTTGCCACATCTCAAGGACAGGGAAGTCCCCTCTGAGGAGTGCTGTGCTCAAAGGCTTATCTTGGAAGCTCGGAGTCCAATCTCTAAACTCCCAGCATCGTGAGCTTGGATTTCTAGCTCCTCAAACTGTGACACACAAATTCTCGTCCTTCATATATTACCCAATCTCGGGTACTCTGGTAAAGCAGAAAGAACCGATTAAGACCTATGTTCATTTCCTCCTTTTATTTGTCATCCCTCTCCTGATTTTCCCAGTGAGTTCTCTTTTGTGAACTGCAGGGTTGATCGAAATCCTTTGCCTCCAGCCTAATCCTTTCCACTTTCACTAAAGGCTCCTAAGCTCTTTGTTTTGGAGTAATTTTCTTTAGCACAAGGAAACAAAACATTGAACAAACAAAACCAATTTTACAGACTTTAAACGTCTTACAAAAGTATCTTACTCATTATTTATGGCCTCACTTGCTCAATGCATTAAATGCCCAAAATAAAAAGCTGCTTTATAGTCAAATACTTCAGTCTTCTAGTTGGATTCCTTTATTCTCATTTATAGTACAGAGGACAGACAAAGAAATAATCCAGTAGGAAATAATTTTTAAAGCTGATTTCAAACAACATAAACAAGAGGTTCCTGTGCTGAAAGGAGTCATGGACAGGTAAAGCGCTCTTCTGAATTTTGTTTTTCTATTGTCTTTTCTGCTGAAAAGACTAGGTGGTATCATATCTAACCTAAGCTTTGAAGAAAAGTCTGCTGTGATTTAGCAGAATGTTTAGGAAATGTCAACATCACTGGAGTAAGTCGATTGTTTCCCAGGGAGTTCTGTACATTTTAATAGAACATTTCTGGCATTTTTGCTTTTATAAAGAGGCAAAATAATATGCTAAAGTGAATGTGTGCTTATACGGAGTACATCCTCTAATGGATGAAAACAAACATTACTCAACCCCCAAAGGATGTGTAGAGCCATCCATTTTCAAAACACACACACAAAAACTGACAAAATTTTATAATGGCATAAAACAATATATTGAAATGTTCTAAAAACTATTAGAAGTTCCCAAATTCACATATCAATTTTGTTAAAAGATTGACAATTGCAAGTAACCTATCAAAAACAAGAGAAACCCTTCCTTTAAAGTGACCATTTCTATAAGGCAGGAATGGGGAGAAATGGATACAGTATGTCACCTGATTCTTAAACCATGTTGATATCTGTGCCAAATCATATTTTTCTTAGTAAGTCACACTGAATGAGAAAAAGAAAATAAACCATCATGAAAATGCAAGTGAGTTGGTAATAATAACCTAGTTATAGCTGCCTGGAAAAAGGCCTTAAGTTGTAGACAGCATAAATCTTACAGAGTTTTGTAAATGATGGTGATTTTCAGTAGCCAAATAAAGACAAACTATAGTAACCATGGATGCTTTTCTTTTTGCTCCTTGGCATGGCTTTTTACAGTGTTTAAAGTCAAGCTCATAACACCATATGGTTCCAGAGGCATCTGAGAAAGAATTTTAAAAATTGCATCTTTACTCAAGCAATCTTCCACATTTTGGGGTGATTGCTTCTATCTTGTCCTTTTGTGGTGTCCTAGGAGGTTTTGCCAAGTTCTCTCTCAGCAGGTGCAGATGGGCTTATAGCTCAAGCTTTGAGCTGCCCCTTGTGAGGCACGCTAGAAGGGCCGGTGATAGAGACTGGCACTTCCCTGAAGCTGAGCTGGCCACTTGTGTTTCCAAGCAGTCATCTCCAACTCCAGAGATCAGCAATGACATCTCATACTCTGCTTCCCTCCCCAGACGTGCATATTAAAGACTAAACAAAACAAACAAACAAAAACTCAGACTCAAAGATTTCCATTCAATGCTCCTCTATTTTCTTCTCAGAGATGGGGACTAATCCCTAGCTGATCTTTTTTTTTTTTCCATAATGGCTTTCCCCCCTGCTACTTAAACTGAATTCTTATTATTCCAAATTAAATACATACTTTCTAGTCTTGACATGGCTAACTAATGAGAACAATTCCTCTCTTTGCTTTGGGTAGCTGCAATCAGAGTACTTATGGATGAAAATCATATCTTTCCTTAGCCTACTTTCTTAACTGAAGGCTACACAGGTGATAAAATGGGTTAATTGTTGCTATAAAAATATTTTCTATCCTCATAATGAAGTAATTTTTTCCTTCAAATCATGTTCATTTCTCACACTCGCACAGTGTTCCTAGGATCTGCAGACACTGGGAGAAGAGCCCTTCTGTCTCCCAGATACAAGACCTAAAGCAAAACGAGAGCCGCTCCACATGCACAGGCCGCTCAGCTCTTAGTTGCTGTGCTGGATTTTTGGGCCTTTTTCACCCTCGTGCTGAGTCCAGAACCCTAGTTTCTCTCATTCATTCTTTACATCTATACAGGGACATTTGCAACCTAGGGCGTGGTTTTTGAAAGTACAGCTCACAGTCCGTTTTCACAGATGAATTTTTTTGAAATATAATCACATGCTTTCAAACATGTGCTATCTATGTCAAAATGAAGTGCCTCTGACAAAAATGATATAACCAGCAAAGCCCAGAATATTTATTACCTGGCCTTTTATACAGTTTGCCAACCCCCAGCCTAGGACATTGTTTGCATTCAAGTCGGCTTTGCTACTTTCTCCACATAAGTGAACCACAGCAAGTAAGTCTCTCCTCTGTCCTCCAGTGGTCTGTGAACGTCTTATGGCAGAGCAAATTGCAGTTTCTAATGGGAATGTTCTCTGCATTCACGAAGTAGAAGGAATGGCTTGTACTTTTTATATAAGCATGATGGTTCATGAAAGTGAAGGCTACTTCGCAAGCATGTGTATACCTTTCCCATGTCTGTGCAGACTATTCTGTTCATTGATCTGACTCACCAACTCGGACCATCGGGAAGACAAGAGAATCCGGGCCAAGGCCAGGTACTCACTATGTGCAGCTGTAGGAAGTCGCCGAGTCCTGGAGCACTGTCAATGCGTACCAAGACGCCATCCTTCACAGTGGTGCTGAAGCCCACGGCCAGGCGGTCAGAGCGCGTGCTGGGCCTGTCGTTGGATGGCCAGGTGTAAAGGATGAGGCCACCACTTTTCCCAAAGATGTAAGTAGCGCCAGCTGTAAAAGCAAGGAGAGAAGGTGACATGAGGTCACTGTGTGACATACTGCCAGCTCAAGCTTATTGCTGAGATGCCACTGAACAGCTGCAGAGAGATGTTCCCCAAAGGACAGTCTTTGGTTATACAGAGGGATGGTTTCCAAAGCCTCAGAAGTTATCTGTCACCCCAAATTAAAAATGAAGGAAATAGAATGAATAACAAAGCAGATGGTCATGGGAGCCGTTTGTAACATCTTCAATTCCTGCTCAGTAGCAGAGGGCAAAAATATGCTGTGTGTAACAGATTGGGTACCGGTGACAACTTTTCTGTCTTCTGTAACAGCAGCATCAGTTTCACATCTTGGCAAGGACCAGCCTGATATAGGAAAGTGTCCTCATCTCTTGGGATTGAATGCTCTGAGGGTGGAGCTAAGAGCAGGTCCAGGCCTGCCAGCAAATGCACCAGCCCTTTCTGCTATCAGCTCCTCCCAGCCTATAAGAAGGAAAGCCATACCTGGGAAAAGCAAGTTAGATGGGTCCAGGATCCCTTTTCTGAAATGCTTGGGGCAAGACATGTTTGAGATATCATTTTGTTCTTCTTTTTTTTTTTTTTTCTTCAGGTTTTGGGTTACTTGTACTCACAGAATGAGATACTTTGGGATGAGACCCACATCTGTACATAAAACTCCTTTGTATTTCATGTATACCTAACACACACACAGCCTGAAGGTCATGTATGCAGCATTCCACTGTGCTAGTGCTTGGATGGGGGCAGATGACACAAGGTCATGTGTGGAGCTTTCCACCTGTTGCCACCGAGGTCACTGAGTTCTGAGTTTTGGAGCATTCCAGATGTTAGATTTGGGGTTAGGAGAGCACAACTTTATGACGCAATTATTTTCCAAGTGAACTATTTTGTCATCAGTATGCAGGTAAAATTACCTTTCAGGTTAGGGAGATAACTCAGAGATCTAAGCACCTGCCTAGCAAGCACAAGGATCCAAGTGCGATCCCTGGTACTGCTATTCCGGAACTGGGAATGGTGGCTTTTGCCTGCAAACCCAGCACTGAGGAGGCTGAGACGAGGATCACTATGAGTCTGAACTACATAGTGAGGCCTTGTAGCCAATAAATAAATAAATAAAAAGGAAAAAATTACTTAAGTTCTTTTATTTATTTATTTATTTTGTGTATTTGGTACAGGGTCTCACTCCTCAGCACTTTAAGTTCTTTAAAAAATAAACATTCTTTCTTCTTAATGGTGTTAGGTATCTGGTATTAGAGTATTAGTTACTATCTTCTTTTCCAAACTGAATCTCACAAAAGAAAAAATAAGATGCAAAAAGCATGGGGAAAAATCCCAGGTTAATGAAATTTTTAATACGATAATTGGTAACATGCATGATGACTAGTTTTCTGTTTTGTTTTATTTTTGTGGCCAGCTGAGCCCACCCTGGGGAGGGGCTGGTGTGTCATGTGGTGCTGGGATCCAACTGCGATCTCTGAGTGCTTGCCTTAGCTTACCTAAGCAGGCGCTTTAGACCTCTGAACTGTCTCGCCGCCCCATGAAGGATCGCTAGTGTCTTTATCATTGTATTTAATATCTACAATTATCAGTGCGAACTCAAAAGTTTTTAAGAACATACTATTATAAACTATTTTTAAAGCACTTAGGAAGAAGAATAAAAAATACATATATTTTGGGAATTGTTGACGTGTATTTTATGAGACATATGTTCATTTTGATTTGGCGATAGTGCAGGGCAAGAGATACGGATTAGAGAAAAGCATTTAGATTTGTAGCCGAAGTAGATCAGCCACCGCCGCCTCAGTGGTTCTAAGGACACCACTGTTATCCACAAGTGCTTCCTGCCACGTGCGAGGTGTCTCGGAGTCCCAAGGACATGTGGCACTTTGTTTCACTATACGTGTGGCATGTTTCATATGCCTTTAGCATTTACAAAGCCTCATACACTGGTCTACATTTCTTGTTAGAGATCGCTTACTATTGGGTCGAATTCAGCCGGCTGAAGGGAATGAGTTATGCGCCTTTCCGGGAAACAAACTCCTTGGCAGCTCCAATCAGGAGCGTGCGTCAGATGTTATCCTTCCTAAAGCACTAAGCCACAATGAATGCTGAGGTATAAAATAATCTTTTCTGTTCTCTTTGGAAGGTCATCATCCTCCTTGCACCAGTTTGCTGAGTTTGTACATTGCATGTAGCTTGACATTGTTTTCCTTTCATTAATTTTTAGGTCCTTTGGAGATGGGCTCTGGAAAATCCTCCACTTTATCTGGAGACTTTGGGGTTGTGGTATGTAAAGGTTATGATCAATTCTATATGCAAAACAATGTTTGCACCTTACTTACTATCCACAAACACCCTCAAAGCTTCTTAAAATTAGAAATGTGGGTGTAATGATTTACCCTTGATATATCTCCATCTGTGAAGAATTTAAATAAGTCCCTCTCTGTAGATAATTACAAATGTCAGCACTGTTCCCTTTTATTCTTTATTTGGAAAATGAGAAGGTTATTCAGTGATTAATGTATAAAATCACCAAAAATACAAATCATCCTGTGACATTTCATGGAGCTTTATAAAATTTTACCCAATTCTATTGTAAATGCATAGAACAGTCTTCTTTAGAAATACTTCCACAATCTATGAGGAAATACTTTTGTCACCGCAAAGATAAGTGACAAATTGATAACAATGACAAAATACACATAGGGCTCAACAATTTGCAAAGCCCTTCAAATCTATTCACTGAAGCTTCACATTTGCACGGGATATTTTATGTGTTAACAGAAATTCTGATAGTTGACTTAATTCAGTGGCACTTCTGCGAAGTCCCCAGCCCAAGACTCTTACATCAACTTAAGTCTCCCAGCAACCATGCCAGAGGAGTGGTTGTACTGTTCTCACTGCACTTAGTTCTTTTCACTTTTCCTTTGACAAAAATGGAATGAGAACAAAGCCATTGCCCTAAGTCTGCCATGTGCAAAAGCCCTTCTGGCTCCTCTTCTCACCATACCAACAGCTTGACAAACTTCTTAATGATCTCATGCATCCCTCATTGCCCTGCCTACTAACTCCCAGAACTCCGAGACAAAGAGAAAGAACATGTTAAAGGACTGATACATGGCTTCTTAGATACAGTTGTTAGCAGGTCAGAGTGATTTTTGTTTTCAAATAAATGAATAGTAGCTTCCTTACGACAATACTAGATGGGAACAATATAGATATAAAATCCAATTTGACACATTATTTTAATTGCTTCCATTATTGGGAATTTATAATGTCACTGTGTTAGATAATTGTAATTCCATAGTTGAAAAGGGCAAAAGAATATGAAGTGTTTAGTAAATGACTTTTTTTTTTATAGTGCAGAAAATAGTACTAAAGCTTATGTTTGTGGCACCACATTTAGTAGAGAGGGTGAATGAAGAACCTGTCTTTAGAGGCAGTTAATTACTTATAATTTTCTACCCTGATGACATTGTTCTTCACTTTTTCTTGTTTTGCCTCTTACGCAATTTTTTAAAAATAAATACAGACTTTCTGTTAAGATTGATTGAAAATACCTAGAGTTCCAGAGGAAACTATTTTACTTCACATTTTCAAGCAAAAAAAGTAATTTTGTGGTGTATAGATGTGTATTACAAATCGACTTTTGGGGAATTTCTCTGGAATTCATCAAGGATGTTCATTGCTAAGCTATGCAATACCACACTGCATCCTTTCTTTTCTGAATCTAGAATATCTGACTGCTAGTTTCTTACAATGCTCAGTATGGTATTGTTAAGACAGTACTACACTTATTAATAAACAGAACCATGTGAATTTCTTTCTGGTAGATAACCAATGATCAGTCTTGAATGAAGGCAAAATGGCTATGGTGGCATCCTGACCATTTATTTCACACTGTAGTAGTTTCAAGCTTGTAAACAGCTGAGCTTGCTTCATAGGTAAGACCAACACTGACTTTCAAGAATGAAATCTCTGCACACTGACCCCTAATCAAGATTAAATAGATAGTCTTTGTCTTCCAAGATGATGAAAGTATGACATATTATTTAAATCATGACCCACAGGTTGTAGAGTTGGCTTATTGTTTCATAACCGACTAGTTATTTACTGTGATGGGACTGATGGCAATGACAGAACATGATTTAGGCATATAACAATTTGTGTTTTGGGGTCTGCTCACTATGTGTTGGGGAAGAATCACTTGGCAGGAGAAAAGGATTTACGAGGTTTCAGGGCAATGATGAAGAAGGTCTAGGAAGCAGCCTATTGCAATTGTAAATAAGCTGATCGGCAGGTGATGTATGAGTTCTCAAAGAGAATAAGGGATACAGTTCTTTTCAGGTTCACATAGTTCCAGTATTCTTCAAAACTTTGGTGACTATTTTGTTAGAATTCAATTTGTGATGTCAACTCAGCCTTTCCTCAGTCATCATCACTTGGATAATTATTGTTGTCAATGATTTTTACATGTAAACTCCAGGCCCTGGCTCTATAATGCTATTTCTATTTCCAGTCACATATACAAAGAATTCATTACTTTTCTTACAGACCAATAATAGATATAGAATCATAGTCTCACTTAAAGTTCACCTAAAATATAAAAATTCCATGCATACATATATGTGTACATATATTTGTAGGCATATGTATGTATGAAAAATAAGAAAATTAAGTTAGAAAGTACAATTAAATATCTCTAATTAATTATGTTACCTACAAATAGCCTGAGAAAAGTACTCAAATACACTACTGGTTGCATATTTAGGGCTTTTATATGTAAAATAGCCTTCCCAGAAATAATTTTCTATTGGTATTAAAGTAGAACAGATTCTGAAAGTGTTTCCCAGGGGCAGCCTGAGAGAGACAAATTTAAAGAGAAGTAGATAAATTACTGTGGACAAGCATGACATGTATAATAATTAATTAATTATGCATAAAACTTCATGTGCAAACCATGTTGATGTCAAGTGGGATAAGAAACAAGCCCCGGGGCTCCTTGTCAGATCTCTTTAAACACTGCCCAAGAACATAGTCTCAAATCCGTGGCAGTAATATATGTCTGCTCTCTTCTATTATTTCATTATTCTTATTTCTATTTAGTTATTTCCTTATCAAGTTTCTCCATAATCGTGTTCTAAATCGGCAAATTCTTTTGGAACATAAATGGACTACCAAGGACATAAAAAATATTCTGCCAGTAAATGTGGTTATTGCTGTTAAATTAAAACTATATCTTTTATTCATATCAATTACCAGATAGCTAATAAAACCAAAGTAGAAGGACCTGTGGATTTCAAGTTGATAAATGCCCTTTCTAGATATTGGAGGCATAAAGCTAGAGGATTTCATAATGAATGATGGCTCCAGGAACATCATTCATTTCTCAATTTCTTTTTCTCTGCTCTATGATTTTCTTCAATTCCCCTCTCTCTAAAAATGTTTTGGAATGGATCATCATTTTCTCATAACAGGAGGAACTTACATTTCTAAAACACTGTGTGATTTCAGATTGCCTTCCTTCCCTCACTATTTACCAAGGAGGTTTTAATGGCAAGTATTTTTGTTACTGTCTTAATGAAAAAAACACACAGAGGCTCAAAGTGATTCAGCCACTTGGTCTAGTGCCGAGTGGTGAACCTGAGAAGAGTCGCATCTCCCTTTCCTGACCCTCTCCTCTCTCATTGTACCTAGCTGGCCTGCTGACCCACGGGGTAAAATCCCAGGAGCAATTGATAGCAATGAAGAGCTTCCCCAAAGGAGAAAAAGGTGAGTGATAGAAGGAGGAACTGCAAACAAGAATGTTTATGACTGATGGCATCTCTAGGGAATATGCGATAAGTGATACTTTATAAACAGCTCTTTAATGCACTATAGAATGGATGTCTTCTTAATCTATTTTATCTACTCTGACTTTTACAGATTACACTGAAACCAGTGCCTTAAACTGAGAAAAACTAAAGAAATTGAATATTAAGAGAGGAATTTCACCAAATTTTCAGAACATTATTTTTCTTCAACAGAGGACATTTGTGGCTGAGTAAACAAAAAAAAAA
>NDGN011387296.1:0-13040 GCA_002564285.1 Tympanoctomys barrerae | reverse complement strand
TAGCGATTTGATTTAAAACTGTCTAATTGCTATTTGTTTATCAATAAAATTCTGAAAAAAAATTAAAAAATAAAATAAACTTGATAGAGCATTGCATAGTATATTTTTGTGAGTTGGGATTTGTCTTCTTGTAGCGCTTGAAATACTTTCCACCGTGCTATTGTTGGCTTGATGGTTTGTGAGGAGAAATCTGCTGTAATTCTTGTGTTTTCCTTTAAATGTGATGTTTCTTTTCTCTAATGGCTTTTTATATATTGTTCTTGTGCTGTGTTTCTGGGATCTTGATTATTATATATCTGGGTATATATAATATATACCAATTGGGTTGGTATTATTTGGAGTTCTGTAGTCTCATTTACCTAGATTGCTTCTTCATAGTTGGGAATTTTTTTGTGTTTTACTGCTGCCCATATTGTTTTTATGTCATTTGTGTTAGCTCCTCCTTTCTCATTGATTCCTATTACTCTTATGTTGTTAATCCTTGCATGGTCTTGCAGCTGTTGAATTATCATTTCCTAGATCCCAGTTATTTTTAAGGGATCTTTCCTTACCTTTTCACTAGCTACAGTGATGTCTTCAAGGTCTGAAAATCTATCTTCACTTTTATTCAAATGATTCTGCCCACTTTTAGTGGCATTTTTAATTTCTTGTATGGATCTTTGGACCTGCTTCATGTACTCTATATCTTTTCTGTATTGCTCCTTGAATGTTTCTCCACATTTTTCTGTTCTCTTCTAATTTTTTTAATCAGTGTCTTCGTTTGAAATACTTTGTAATTCTTCCATTATAGTTATCATGTCTTTTTTTTTAAATCTGGGAGATTGTTTCTAATCTAATTTCCTCTGTACCCTTCTGCAGTTGTTTATTTATTTTAGTTGCTATTTGAGAGATTTCATGTGACTGCATATTTGTGCCTGCTGAATTTATTCTGTGTGGGCTTGCAGCCTCAGGTTGCATTTTGCTCCTTTTAACATTTTCTATTTCATGTAGAATCCTTTATTTTGATTTCTGTGATACTATTTTTGTGAACGTTTCATAGTATGTAGTTATATCTGTGCAATCAGAGTCTCTCTGTAATGAGTGTTCTTTAGGTGTCTCTTCTGTATCAGAGATTCTTGTTTTGTTGTGTTCCATGATTTTGCCTTCTCTGTTGAGAGTGGGATGTTGGTTTCTGTTTGGCACTATCCACCATCCTTCAGTATAGGCTTTGGGGAATGTGTTACCCAAGCACCTCCTGCTATCACCCAAAGGAGAAAATGTGGTTAAAGAAATATGGTATTCTAGTAGCAGTAGTACAATTAGCAGTACTTATTAGAGCAAGGGAAATGTAGAAATTGTCAAACTTTGGTAATTATTGGTTTTGTATTTTAGACTATAAGACCAAATACTATACCTGTACACAAAACAATTCAGAAATTAGGAATTTATATGTAAACTAGTACTTCTTAGACCTATCTTGGCACCCCACCATAATGTACCTGGAGTCTTCCTGGCAAACTAGTTCACCAAAATTACCACCTGCCGCCTTTGCACTTTGAGTATCTTCCTGTAGATCTGAGCCTCAGTCTGCAACCTGCTGGGCCCAGCAGTATACTTCAGCTCACTGGGCCCAACCACAGGTCTCAGCCCTCCTCCAAGAACTTTGTGTCTGAATTTGAACTCTACTTGGGGCTACACATGTCCTTTTCTATGCTCCTCAGGTCTGTGCTTCTCCCTATGGGAACAACTCCCTATGCAGCTCCATGCACCTCAGTTTCTCTGAACCTTCATAAAGCTGTTTAGTAACTATTTATCTAATGATACATGAGTATTTCCTGCTGTCTAATACTACAGTTTTCCTTTCTTGCATTTACTCCAGTCCTAACAATTCTTTTTATGTATAAATATGATCTTCTTTTTCTACTTAGTATTTCCTCAACAGTTGACTTTAGCCCTTGTTGAACTCAAGTTGTATTTGTTATGCTGACTTGAGTTCTCTGGTGGGGGAGTGAAGAGAGTATATTAAAAAAAATTAATCATAATATGAGAAAGAAACATGAACAGCCTGTAATTAGAATTACAATAAAGTATCAGGTATCATTCAGGTGTAAATAACATAATGCAGGGGTTGTAATAAAGAAAGAAATAAGTTTTGATTAGAGAAGTAGGGAAGGAACCACATATAAGATGGATAGGTGTTTGATTTGGCCTTCAGAGATGCTAATATTAAGGTAGGAAGAGAAATATGAAAGGTCACTGCAAGCAAGGGAGAAACAACACACTTTGCAATGAAGTAGTCATAAGATGCCAAGCCTGTGTCTGTGGGAAGTGTCCTGAGTGTTTGGAGAACATTCCACAGATGAGGAGAAGGAATGGGTTGCTTTGGCTGGTGTATAGGCAAGAGATGAAAGCTAACACCTGGACAGATTTCACATGGGGAGAAGAAAGAAATTTAATGGATAATCCTAGATTTTTGGCTCCTAGACCTGGAAAAATGCTACCACTTTCAGAGAAAAGAAATATGTAAAATCTTAGGGAAGAATGTCATGTGCTCAAGTTTGGGCATCTATTTTGAGATGTCAGGCTGATGCTTGGTAGATCTTGGGAGATACATGTTTGGCATCCACCACTTTATATAGAAGTTGAATTTGTGGAAATGGATGAACTCACTATTGAGAGAACATACATACAAATAAGTAGAACATCCAGGATTCAGAGGATACCAAGGAATTTGATTCTATAGACTAATTAACAAAGACTGCTAAAGACTGAAAATGTACATATGATGGTATACCTGTACAGAGGAAAGTTTATATAAGATTCATTTGGGGGAGAGGGCACTGAAATACGGACCTGAAGGTGTAGGCAAGAAAGTGCAAGAAGACTCCGTCATGGGTTATGTGCAAGGTAAATGAGAGTGATTATAAAAATATTGAAGATAATTTTTTCTCCTTAGGGTCCAATAGACTGTAATTTTCCTAAAAGCTGGGACTATGGTCTTTACAGCACTCATAACTATAATCTCTGGAATAGGTATATAAGGTAATAAATAACTTGACAAATGCTCATATATTTGTTCATTTTAACACTAATTTTTCAGATATTTTATATATTCTTTGACTCCAAGTCTATACATTTTTTTAAACAAATGAATATGCTCCCTTCTGAGTACGATTCTTTCATTTTTAATTGCCTGCTACACATCATCTGGATTGTTTAGATGTTTCTCAAAATCCGTACTTTTTTCACCTTTCTGTTTCTTCACCATACTTTTATCTTTACTAAATACTTAATTTAATTTAATTTAATTTTGTGAAAAGGTCTCAGTTTAGGCAACCCTGGAGATCACTGTGTAGCCAGCCAAGTGACCTCAAATTCATGGTGATACTTCTGCCTCAGCCTCTCAAGTACTGAAACTAGAGGCATGCACCACCATGCCTGGCTGTTAAAAATTTTATAATGGAGTCTCTTACATTTTCAGATAGTGTATGAGTGTCACTGTGTAAGTGAAAATTGCGAAAAACAATACTTTCACAGAATCTGAAGTATTCTGACTATGTTTTGTACTGTGCATTTCATGTTATCATAGTAAGTAAGGGTTTGGTTTAAATTGGGATGTTGTTAACAGGTTTTATAAATTTTTGAACTCTACATTTTAGCATGTGAAGGGGCAATAAAAATTTCAGAAGCAAATAGGTAACATGCTTAGTGATGCTTGTATAGTGAGAGTTAAGACTTTGGTTGTTCCTATATGGAAGAAAAATGAAAGTGATCATTTGTTATCTGCATGTTCATTGAAGATGATGGCGTAAATCTATAAAAAGTCTTCTTGAAACTCTATGCAGTTTTATACTATGGAGGAAGCTAATCATTTCCCCAGTCTGAAAGAATCAAATAGGCTTTGTCTTCTGCTTTGTAAAGTGATAATGTTGCAATGTCAGTACTGTGTAACAGCTTTTAAATTTTGGAATCAAATTAGGAGAAAGCACACTTACTATTAGTGAAAAAATGTAAATATTTTCAATTTTGACAAGATAAAGGTAAAGGTAAATCTCAAGTAGATGTGAAAGGACAGAAGCAAAAAGGAGAGGGGTGTGATGTGCTCTCATATTCTGAGAGAGGAAAAAAGTAAAGTTTAAGGCACTCATTACAGATAAAAGTATATTAAGGAAAGAAAGAGATACTTTGAAAGACCTTAAAACATACTAGGTTTCTCATTTATAATTTAAGAGAGTCAAAAGATGGATTTCTGAGATTAATTTTATATGATTAGAAATCTTTTTTACTTAGAATGTGTTAACATTCAAAAAGATAAAAACAAATGTCTAGAAGAGTTGTGTCCATAATGTACAGCTTGGCCACCCTTTCTGAACCATTGAATGTTTTATAAGTGAAAGTAATGCTTATGCCTGGGTTAAAGCAGGCTTGGCATTTTTTTTTTTCCTTGTGCAGAGCCAGATAGTAAATATTTTAGCCTTTGCACCTTATATAATCTCTGTCACAACTATTTTGCTGCTATGCAAAAGCAGTTACACACAATCCACAAGCAGATGAGCCAGTCTGGCTTTCATTTAGCAGCCATCACTTGGCAACAGCCCACCTTTAGATATCCAGGAAGCACATACTTTAAACCTTTTAGTTATCTTTAAAATTTTTTCTTCCTTAATTCTAAAAAGAATTATGGCTCAAAGGATAGCAGTCTGTTTTTAATTGTAAATATGAATTTGCTATTGTCTGTTTATCACCAATAGTAGAAATTATCTTGATTGCATTTTATTGAAGTGGCTAAAAACACTAGCTTTCTCTGACTCTCTCCCCTTCACCCTCTTTGCCTTCCAAAGTGATCATTGAGCTTTTTTTTTGTTTGTTTGTTTGCCTTTTCTTTTGTTGTATTTTAGGGAAGGCTCTACAGTGTGTTTGGGGTCTCACTGCTAGATTGGACTCATAGTGATTCACCTGTTTACAGTCTCCCAAGAACTGGGATTACAGGCGTACATCACCATGCCCAGTCTCAATTGCCCTCTCAGTGTGCCCAGGGGGTGGGGCCAGCACTGCGGGCCCAGGGATCCCTGTCCTCTGCACCTGTTTACAGGCGCTTTAATCCGCAGAGCTATTTGGCCGGACTTTGTGGGTCTTTTAGTTAAGTCTACAATTAGTGTTTTCACTGTTTTGGCTATAGAGACATTGTTCACTCTTGAGGTAGTAATAATGGTTGTTTTTTCTCTTGTGCAAGTGTTTGGTTTTCCTAGAGTCCTAGTAATTTATTCACTTAGCTTTCTTTGACTCTTATCCTTTCTTTCCATTCCTAACAGTTGTACAATATCAAACCCACTCCTGTTTTCCAGGGTAAAATCATCATAAAATCTCTTGATTTTTCTTTTTTCTGATAACAGTGATACTGGAACCCTTCATTGTCCTGTTCCCATTACTGGGGCTTTTCTCTGAGATGTTCCTGTTAGCATATTAACTGTTACCACTATTTATTGAGAATGTTTTTCCATCTCTTGTGGCTTCATACTGTTTTCTAGGTGTTTTTGTTTCCATTGGAACACATTCCTCTAATCACTGTAAGGAGCAGGTAGGGGAGAGGGCTGACTCTGAGCTGGTTTTTAGCCTTGGTGGGATGGAGGGTGGATAAAGGCAGTAAGGTTGGTGTCTTAGCTTTCCTAATACAGGCTTCTGGCTTCCGTTTGTTTCCCTGTTTATTTAGCTTTCTCTGTATCTTATATCTTAAAGTTTAGATTGTGCTGGTTCGCTTTCTCCAGACATTATATCTCTTGCCTCTTCAAGGTGAGGTTGCTGGGGGACACATAAATACGAATTTCACCCTTCCTTGAAAGAATTTTTAGGCAACTTCTATTCACCCTTTTACCTCCACCTTCCTGTCCGTTTCCTGGAACCTAGTGTCTGCATTCTTCTCATGATGCTATTGTCACCTGCAGCTCTTGACTTGATCTTCCGCCCCACTGAGAATTCATTACTCATGAACCTATATTTTCTGTCTTTCACATCGTGCTTTGAGTTGTAGATAGCTCCTACTTTCAAGAAGGTAGAGAGGTTGTAGTTTTTTTTGTTGTTGTTGTTATTTGTTTGTTTCCTCCCTAATTTCCTTGTTTGAGGCCGATTTCCAGAGAAACATGGGCAGGGTAGACTTAAAGACTATAACCATCATGTGGATTAGCTGGTATTTATTTTAATTAAAATATTTCAACACTGACAATCTTCAAAACAATAAGCTTTAAGTTAACTTTTGTATAAAGCAAAAGACAAATCCACAATCATAATAGATTTATTTTCAATTAGTATATATGCACAAAGGAATATATACATGTATGCAAAAATATGCAAACACTATTTTAACTCCCAGAAAACCTACTTTTTCTCCAATATTTCATTTTTCTGTAATTGTTGCCATCCTTTTTCATGTGGTTAGTTTTGAGTCCTTGTTTGTTGCTTATTAACTTGTAAAAAATTTTGTGTTTCAGTTTGGGGCTTTTTCCTTTTCTATGACTTAATAGTACAATGATAGCACAATTCAGTAGCATTATATACAATAACCTTAGACAATACTACTTAAATTTTTCTTGTCTTTGTCTGTGTGCTCTTATGCTAAGACACTGAATGTCATAGCCGGTGGCTGGTTCACCCAAAGCTTCACGAACCATTTGTGGTAGAGAATCAGATTGTTTTGTTTGCTATAGTCCTCTATGGCAAACAGATATTTTTATATAATTCATGTCATGTGTGTGGACAATGCAGCAATGGAAATTGCTATAATGTTTCTAAAGGCTCACTTTCCTCCCAGTGTCTGTGTTTATTTTGTTGCATACTAAAAAGCAAACAGCTCATGGATCACATTGGTATGCACACTGCATTTTGAGCACAGGTGCAGAGAAAGACTGAAGAGAAGTGTTCTTTCCTGGCCAAAGTTTTGACATGTGAAAAACTTGTCTTGTATTTGGGATGTTGTTCTTTGTGGGTCTTTGGCTTATGTTCTGTTGTCTTACTTTCCCCATCCTGGAGGTTCTCTTTGCCCTCTGAAACTCTGCCTTTGTGGAGCTGAAGAATGTGGTAAAGAGAAAGACAGTATCTATCTCCGAATGTTGTTTGGATGTGCCAAATCCAAACTTGTGTGTGTGGGATGTCACCTAAATTCCATGTGACATATGGGTCTCTTCTACCTATCTAGGCATATTTTCACTTAAAAGAAAAAGTACTTTTAAATGTGCTTAATGATGGTGTTAAATTTGAAGGTCCATAGTTGATTTTGTAGAGTGGAGTAAATATTTTACTGGGTTTGGAGCAATGTGCTTTTCTGTTTCTGGTGCATTTGCCTCTCTGCCCGCTGCTTTTACCTGACCCAGGAGATAGCTATCTCATCCCCATCCAGTATTCCTATCTTACAAATAAGAGTTTGACCTCTTACACAAATGACTGTAGTGGTTTGGCTTAAGGGTATAGCTCTCTGTAACTATAACCTGACTTCCTTTTTCTAGTCTGCCTATGGTTTGACTTCTCAAGTTTTTCCTAGATTTCATTTGTTCAGTGCTGTCTAGTCTGATCCTCTATTTGAAAATATAAGATCCTATATTCCCTGTCATTCTGTATTTCTTGTCTCAAATTGCTTATCTCCTAATTTATTCTCATTGAATTTGTTTATATTACATTTAATTTTTTCTGTCTTACTGAAATTTCAGCTTTATTTCTTCCCTTTTCCTCATGGATGTACTTGCCTTTGTAAATGGAAGCCATTGGTGTGAGGTTGATAGTTTCTACTCCCAAGCTGTTGCTTATGCCATCAGTACATCTCAAGTGAATGCAGATTGTACTAAGTACTAATGAGATGGCTTCCTCTGTGACAGTTTGAGGTTGTCCTCCGTTTTTGTTAATCCTTTTCTTTTTGTTTTGTCTTTAGTGCATCTCAGAAGTAGTTTTAGATGCTGAGGATATGAAAGTGAAGAAGATAGAGGCGGTTTTTTGCATCATAAACCTTATGTGCTAATTAGAGAACAAGAAATAAAAATAAGCATATGATTGAATAAGACAGTTTTATCATTGTGATACTGGCAGAGAATCCTGTTTAGATTGAGAGGCCAGCATGGTTTTGCTAAGAAGAAGCTATTTGACTTTAGCTCTTTCTATTCCCTTTCCTGTGTTGGCTGTGTTCCTTTTAACTACACCTGTGATCCATCTGTAGCATTCTGGAGAAATGACCTTGCTGAAGAAACAAAGCTCAAAGTAGTAAGCAATATTATTCTCAGTATATCTGAAGATCGGAGATGGATGACCCCTTACTGTGCCTATTGCTGTCAGTTGAAAATTAAGTTTTATAAAAAGTAGGGTAGGGGATAGAGTGAAGTGGTATTTATCTTAGGATTAACGTAGTTTTGTAAACACTGCCACTAATATAGTACCTCTTCTGCTATAAATTAAAATTCTCTACTCTGTGTTTTCATCTCTGGTGGTTGAACCATAAAACTGTGTTCAAATAAAGAGCTAGAGATTGTGCTTCATCTATAAAATGCTTTAAACTATCCTTGCTATTTATATTCATGAAGGTACACTTAACTGGGAGACAATATCTCTCAAAGCTATTCTTTGAAGTTAGTATACAAAGATTTTAGCATTATAGCAACAATAAAATTTGAATTTAATTGGTTACATTAGGCCAACTGAGAGTTATAGTATGAGTTTGCATTTTCAAAGTTATTCTTACTAAAATTCACTTTGTAGAATATGTTTTAGGATTTTATTCTGATCATTTTTTTTTTGTAGTACTGGGGATCGAACTCATGACCTTGCACTTGCCAGGCAGAGCACTTATGCTACTGATCTATCTCCCTAGTCCCTGTTTTAGGATTTCATAATGGCTCAATATTTTAAACAGTAAGAGCTTTTCATTCTCTTTGAAGAGATGGCTGATTTTGTTTTTTGGCTGTAGGCTTTGCGTTCCTTTGGACCACACAAGCTTCTTGGCATGGAGGGGTTTGGACTATAAAATTTCATTGGAAACAAATAACAGAAATACTGTGTCATTGTGAAAAAATCAGCTTTTTTCTTTAAAATTATTTTGAATCATTGTGTTTCAATGTTATTGTATTAGTAGTATGTCTCCCATATTGGGTATTTTGAAAAGTTGCACATTAATCATTCTTGAAAATGTTAATGTTTGATGTTTCTGATATAACTTTAGTTTTAAGACTATGTTTTATTTAATCCAGGAGATTTATAAGAAGCTTATACCTTCATGCATTTAATAATGAGCATTTGACATATTCATGGATCTATAGAAAAAGGAAATTTTCATATTCTTATAGAGTGTGCTGTGATGAACAGGCAATATTTAAAAATAATTAAAAGTTGCTATTTATTGAAAACAAAGATGCTCTATCTAGCTTTTTGGCCCTCTTTTTCCTTACATAAGTTTAGGTTAATTCCAAGATTAAAAAAAAATGAACCTTTAGAGCCCTTCTTATGAAGAAAACTACTGAGTTTATGATTACTTTACAAGGTAGGATGAAAAATGGCATGGAGTAATAAACAACCTTCTATTATTTAGATATATGAATGAGGAAGTAAAATACATTGATATATATTGCATATATATTGATGATTAATATATTTTTCTTTTTATTTGAAAAACAATAAGTAATATCAAAATACAAACTGTAAGATAAAATAGAAAGCATTCCCTGGTATTGTTGGTGCTTTTATATTAAAATTACTTTGTTTGGAATTATGAATCACAAGAAAACAACAGCCTTTCCTATGGCTTAGCCTACTATTATATCACTTCCTTTTGGATGAGAAGGGGTTCCAGGTAGTCTGTAAGCAAATGAATTCCTATAGCTTTGGGACATAAGAATTTTTAGTTAGGACTGAAGTCATCCAATTTTTATTTTATTGGGTTGATGCTTAGATTGAGGGAGTTCCCTGTTTACAAAGAATGCTCTAATCAATTAAATGCTCAGGTTTTTTTTCTCTATCAAATTAATTTTATTATAAAGAGAGTGTGGAGAGAGGAGATTTCTTAGTCTTTTAAATAAACTAATGAAGTTTTAGATCATGCATCCAGATACCTGAATAACTGAAAGATTGGAATTTAAACTATTGTGTTATGCTTCTAGACTCTGTTTGGATATGCAGTGTGATTGTGGAATCATGCTGAACTGTCAGATCCTGCCTTCTTTTAAGAGGTTCTTCTAACCGTGAAGTCAAAACCCTAAGGATCTTTGAGGCTTTTGACCTTGCAGGTCAGGGATCTGAAAGCAGTCTTCAGGATTACATTTTCTGTGCTCATCCTGCAGCATCCTTGAGCTAGGATCATCTACCCTTTGCTTGCCTCCTTATAGGAAGGGACAGTCTATGTCCTACCATATAGCCTATTGTGTTCATAGAAAGCTCTTTTTAAAAGATCTTTTTGGGGTCAGTCAAGTAGCTCAGTGGATTAAAGGGGCCAGGGGTTCCATCCCCAGGCCTGCCATGCTGGCCCTGCCCCCATGGCATGCTGATATGGCAATTGAGACTGGGCATGGTGGCACATGCCTGTAATCCTAGCTCTTGGGAGGCTGTAAACAGGTGGATCACCATGAGTCCAATCTAGTAGTGAGACTCTTAGCACCCTGTACACCTTTCCCAAAAATAAATAAATAATCTTTTCTCACTGAGCTATAGTTTATTCCTTTATTGTCTATACTCGTTTTCTTGAGCAGTACAGAATAAACCCAATCTTTTTTGTATGTGAAAGCCTTTTAATTTGTTAAGAATTTTGTTTAATCATGTAGCTTTTATGAGTGAATTCAGCTATAGAAGATAAGCTTAAGAAAAAAGAAGGTGTAGAATTTGAGTAGTATAGCTAGTTTCACTTGTATTGGCAGTTCGGATATATTCTAGATTAAGTTCAAATGAGATTTTCTGCTTGACCTCACTTGTTTCAGTTTCCATGTCTTTACTTATGGTAGTGTCTATTTCTGGCCTAGTATAAGTATTAAAATAATAACTTTTCACAGGACATGGTCTCCAGCATAATTAGATACTTCCTGTGCTTAGTTTCTGAAAAGATGTGGAATAATATACTCTTACATGAACAAATAAGTTAGTGTTGGCTTTATTGAAAGCAAGTATATTCATTTTCAATATTGTTTCTCTCTCTGGGTTGTTTGGGGATAGTTTCTTACCTGATAATTGTAAGAGCTCAGGACCTTGCAAACTGTAGTCTTTCTATGTTTAAAAATAGCAAGAGATTTCCCTATATGTTCTCCAGTATAAACAAACCTGCATCAGTACAACATATCCACATAAAATAGTTCCAGTACTTTAGATTTTATGGTCAATATCATAGAAGTCTTATTTGTTTTGTTATTAACCATCTCTTAGCATTTTACAAATAGTCTAAATGTAGAATGGCCACATCAGTGCAGAATAAGGCTCTACCTGCTCTATTCTGGACACAGTACCTCATTACCATAGCCTTAAGATGGCAGCAGTAAGGACTGTAGGTGACTTATTTCCCTTCTAGTCAGAAGCCTGTGCTTTAGCTTGTTCTCTGTCCCTCACAAGCAATAGCCAACCTTATGGCTTTTACTTGGTGAACTAATCATGTTGGTTATAAACTTACTGTATGAAGAATCATATAGTATTCTTTGTTGTGTTTGAGGATTTTGTATAGTGTTATATTCTGAGATTCACCCACGCTGTTGAAAGAAATTGTGGTTTGTTCATTCTTGTTGATTTATGGAATGTTATTGTATGATTGTACTACCATTTATCCAGTCTAGTGCTGATTAATTTTTGAATTATTTCCAGATTTTTAGGTATTAGAAATAATTCTGATATGAATATTGTAATTCATCTCTTTTGGTAACTCTGTACTCATTGTTTGAATGGAATTGTTGAGTTGTGTTGCGTATCTATGTTCATATATTTTTGGTATGTTAGTGTTCAGATACTTTCGCTTCTCTAGAGTTTACATAATTACTTTTCTGCCAGTGAATCATAATTCTGGTTGCTCTGCATCCTTATACATTCCCTTAACCCTAGTCTTATCTGATTTGTCAAGATTAACACTGTTACAACATTGTCTTTCAATCAATATCAGTCATCTTTTTTCAATGCATTTTATAATTTTACCATATGAATTTTAAGCATTTCTGTTTAAGCATTTTCTGAATATTTAATTTTTAATGTGAATGCAATCATTTAAATTTTTTCCATTTTACTGATTACATGTGTGTTATTGTCATTTGTGAAGATATTTTTATGGAATTGGTGGTGAGTTTTAAAAATGCTTTTTCAGCATTCATTTATTGAACATCTAGTTTTTATCCTTTTTTCTCATTAATGTGGTGAATAGCCATGGTTTTTATTTTTAACATTTATTGTTTTTCTTGAGACAGGGTTTCATTCTGTAGTTCAGGCTGAACTTAAACTCACTTTGTAGCCCAGGCTCACCTTGAACTCACACATTGATCCTCTTGCCTTAGCCTTCAAGTGCTGGAAATACTATACCCCGCTTTCTATTTAACATTTAAAACCATTCTTGCATTACTTGACTAATTCCACTTGGTTGTGATGTCATGTGCTTTACGTATAGTTATATCAACTGAGCTTGATTTACAGATATTTGAGTTTTATGTTTGCATCCACAGAAAGAGAATGTGGTCTGTACTTTTCTTGTAATAACCTTGTAAGATGTTGGAATCAAACCTATGCTGTCCTCATTAAAGAACTGGGAGATTTTTTCTGTTTTCCTAGTCTCCAGAAATATTTGTATAAAGATTGGCATTATTTGTTCCTTAAATATTAAGGAGATCTACCTGTAAAGTCATTTGAGCCTAGAATTTTCTTTGGGAGATTAAAAAAAAAAAAAAAAACCACAGGTTAGTAGGACATTTACTGTAATTAATGCATTGCATATAGTCTTCATAGTAGTTATTCAGAGAACAAGATGCAGATATGATATCTTGTCTCAACAATATTAGCACAAACTTTTATTCTCAGTGAACTAAGAGAAAGTAACCATATATCTATCCTAAGTCTCTTTTGTATACATATATATATAT
>NDGN011387254.1:0-14922 GCA_002564285.1 Tympanoctomys barrerae | reverse complement strand
CTTTCTTTCTTTCTTTCTTTCTTTCTTTCTTTCTTTCTTTCTTTTTGTACCAGGAATTGAACTAAGGAACTTGTGCTTCCCAGGCAGGCACTGTACTACTTTGCTATCTTCCAGGCCCTAAACCTGATTCTGAGGAAAAAATTATCTATACTGCTACCATTCCAGAACCTGATACAGATCCTGCCATTCTGGAACATGGAACTCTGTGACTTTCTGCTCAAAGCAAAGTCATTAACTTTTGCCATTTTGAGGATGCAAAGGGTGAAGTTTTGCTGCTACTTGTGATGCCCTCAGGTAATCTGTTTGATTCATTTGCTTCTTCTTATCAATCAAGCTCTCTGCAGCTCTGTCATTATAGTGCACATCTTTACTAGAGCTTCCATTCTGGTGAAACTCATAACAGTTTAAATAATTCTGCTATCTCTTTATTCTTGATTCTCAGCATAGATCTGGCTGAAAGCCCCCAACAACTGTGCCACCACTTCAACATTTGACTGCCTTGAACTTTCCTCAGCAAGAAGAAATTAGCCCACCATCCTTAATCTTATTCTCAGGCAAAGGATCTGAACATGAGAAAAATGCAGACTAACTTTGTGACAAGCCATAACATAAGTCCTCTGAAGTCTAACAACCAATGCAGTCCCCTATCCCAGGAGAAAACACTGAACATCATCTTCACTAGAAGGATTTCTGTCTGCCTTCTATCTTCTTATCAGTAAGAAAAATCCACATTTTTATAATGTTATTTATATGAAATATCCAGAAGTGGTCAATTCTATAGACAAGTAATATATGTATTAAGTTGCTGATTCCTTAAAAGTAAGAATGAAATCGGTTTAATAATTAATGATCTGCACATTATCATTGGGAATGATGAAAACATTCTAACTTTAGATTATGTTGATAGTTACACAAGTCTGAGAATATAATAAAACTAAAGAATTGCATACTTTAAAAGGGTGAGTTGCATGATATGTGAAGTACATCTCAATAAATCTGTTACAAAAACAGATAAGCAAACATTATCACCTATCTGTTAACAAGTTTGAAAACTGAGACAAAATATGGCTAGTAAATAATTCATGAAGGAATAAAAATCTTAAACAATCCCATGACTTTTAAAAATGGAATAATTGCCTAAGAATTTCTCCCAAGGAAATTCCACACCTTGTCTATGATATAGACAAAGTTCTACAAACTTTCAATGGAAAATTTATTAAACAGTTTACAAAATATGTTGATAACTGAGAGAAAATAAAAGGATTGCATTTCCTCTCATTCTGATTTCAGAATAAGCTTACTACCAAACTAAAAATGTATTACAGATGACAGCATCCTTACAACTACTTCCTCTAATTAATAGACAAATCAAAATTCTAAGTATGACATTTTCAAAATAAATCAAATTCTGAATTGAAATACAATATAAGTAAGTTAAATTATATATTGAAAGTAATTTTTATTTCATTTATATGCAGTACTATGGAATGAAATCAGAGCTTCAAGCATGTGATGCATGTATGCACCGAGCTACATCCCCAGCCTTACAAGCAGAATTCCTCTGTTATTAGAAAATCTGTTAATGTAATTCACCACACAGGGAAACTCTCTAAATTAATTATTTAATAAACAACAAACTAAAACTACTATATTCAAATAAGGCATTTGGTAAAATTTGACACCATTCCTGATGGAAGAATTTTAGCTAATGATATAAAAATTTTTCTTAGCATGGTAGCTATGTCTAAAATAAGTTTATTAAAAAATATATACTTTTTAAAAATTAGAATATTTGAGATTTAATATTCAAAACTAGTAGAAAAAAAGTAAATCAGCATCCTCACAGGCAGTAAAATAAGAAGATTAAATATATAGTTGGCAGCATTTTGAAATAGAAGAAATGGTGGTTACCACAATGTTGTGCACATTTAAAAACAAAAAAAGGACTTAAATTGCTAGAAATTATGAAAAGCTTAAGGAGATGCTTGATATTAAATATAATGGTGCTATTGAATGAGATGGTATTTATATCAGGGTCTTAAATTTTTCTTTGAGATGATATTTTATTCATGCTTACATTTTGAAATAAATAAAAGCAGGCTATTCAACATCCTATTATAAACATGTTATGATGCAAAAGTTATAGCTAATTTAATCATTTGTGTACCTGATACCCAAAACTTGAATGGAACATTGTTCTAGAAAACCAAACATGTTGTCACAGAACTTACAGCTCATTGAATCTGAAGGACACCCCAGGAGCATCCTCGTTAATCCCTAGTGCTGAATCTGAGGTAGCAGAGGTAAGAAAAAAGTGAAGTATAGTAAGCCCATGCGGCACATCAAATGCCTATTGATCTCATCACTCCACTAAGAAACAAACAAGTATTTGATACAAAGTAGAAAAAGACATCTCCAATTGGATGTGCATGCATCCATTACGGGTAACAGTAGTCATTCAAATTAGAAAAAAACTTGAAAAAGACATTGAAAATTTTGAAGGAATTGTAAAATAAAAATGAAATGGGCTTTCTTTGAGTTCCTTATTTGAAGAAACGTTTAGTGCACCATTCTCAGCCTTACTCTTCAAAATTGCATTTCGCTTATTACCTGGTTAATTAGAATCTTCCTTGTCCTCACATCACAGATGAATCATATTAAGCATTTCGTAATGGTTATTTACTAAACAAAGATATCAAATGTATCAATACATGGCATATCTTACAAGAATCAATATATGGTCAATAGGTGATAGAACTGAGTCTTTAGAGGGAGGCAAAAATACTGAGACAGGATGAATTTTTGCCATTTGTATGGCTGGAGGAGACCTTGTACCACTATCTGCATCATTTTAGGAAGAAGAATTTGAGCCTGTACCTATGGCGCTCTAAGCTAGTGTCTATCCTCTGAGTTTTGCCTCAGTATAGTTTATGATCACTGAAAGGAGGCAGCGATGGAACAATTAGGACGGTGTTTGAGACCTGAACCTCAGGATACATAATCCAGACAAAAACAGTTCTTTCTGTCACAACTATGTACACTACTCAGTGTTTTGATAGTAGACTTCCTAGCGAAAATAAAGGGACAATGAAATTTAAAAAATATCTAATCAAACTTTAAACATCGGGCATATTTGGAAGACCAAATGTTCCATTATTGTTTTATAAACATGAGAAATTATTTGCTCTGGAAATCAAATAATATAACCAATTTGGAAGTCAAACTTCATAAAACGAGAGCCTTTTTCATATTGAATAAACTGCCAGAGATATTTAGTAGGTTTTATAAAAGTAAGTCTAACTTCCCCATTCTCTGATATTTAATGTGTCCAATCCCTAATTCACTTTTTAAATATGGTCTTCATTTTATTCTTCTTCTAAACTGTACTTGTGCTACTAGACCAGTCCTGAAAAGGTAATTTTTCCACAATGATTTTCAAGATATTATTTTCATGACTTTCCTCCCCTCTTTGTTTCATTCATTTTCGGTCAGTTAAGGTAATGCCCAGAAGAAACAAATATGATTCCATTGGGTAGGCCAAGCAACATTATTTCCTTTTTCTATCCCAGAGGATTTCATAGCCTTTCAGTTACTTTCATGTAATGTAGGGCTTAGGGATAGAAATGTCACCTTTAAAAACATTTCAAGGATCTAAACTAAATTCACTTTGAAACTTTATTACTGGACATGCTGAAGTGTGACAAGTCCTCATTAAAAGATGAAATATTATCTCCTTTTTCCATCTTAAATGTCTTTGAAGGCATTTCATGGACATGCAAAATAGTTGGTTGATATTTTGGGGAGTATCCATGGAAGTAATTGAGCACACTGGCTAGCGTATTTTTGTGCTAATTAAATATTCTAAACTTCTATCAAAATTATTGTCACCTATTTAACGGCTCATTGAGTTTACAGTCTATGAAAGTTCTCTTTCATCAGTAGACTTAGGACATCCATTCTAGAAATGACAAATTAGGGAGCCAGCTAAAGAGATAAAAGACCTTCTAAAGATTATTCACATTTCAAATTTTTGACAGGGACAATTCATTGATGAGATAGAGAATCTGATCAGTTTAGATGAATCATTTACTCACAGCCAACTTATGCATTTTTACAGAATCTAGGTCACTGGAACTTGCACTGTGGATTCATGATGAGCATTTAAATAAATCTACACAGAAAATCAAATACCTTTAACACAATTATTGATCTTATTTTCAATAGAAATTCTTACTTTGTGTCTTTGACATGATTCAAACATAAACATATAAGTAAAATCCAAAGAGGTATGAAAAAGGAAAGGAAATCCAGTCTTAGAATTTGAGCATTGTAAAGAATTAATGAATTAATTTAATAAATCCTAACTGATAGGTATATGCTAAGGAATGCATCAGAGAATAAAATAGATGTAAAACATCACATCTTTTTGTGCATAGGACAGAACATTGAAAGATGAATATACAAATAAATATATAATTATGACATGCTAAGTACTATGAAGAAATAGACATGGAGTACTCTATGGGTTGGCATTATACTCTGGAAAACAATCAACACAAACATATGCATTTCTATCATTCTGAAGTGGATAACTAGAAAGGCTTTCTAGGTCAAAGGTGCAATATCCACAGTGGTGTGGTGGAGAGAGAGTGGATCCAGTAGCTGCTCAGTTCAAGAAGGTGGAAGCTTCATAGGTAAAGAGATCCTGGATATAGCTCCAGTCCAAGACTGAAGGCCTGGATGTTCTCTGCAGAGTTCCTGGTGCAAACTGATGTGAAAGGCAGTTGAAGCTGGAGTCTGATGCTCACAGGCGATGACAGTTGGAAGACACTGTTCAAGCTGGATGAAGTTTTAAGGTGAAAGCTGACTTTCCCCTTGTGTTCTATCCAGCTGTCAGCCTATCGAATGGTGCCACTCACAGTCAGAGTGGGTCTTCCCATTCTAAGCTGCTGAGCTAAAATCACCCCAACGTACAACACACAGAAGTGTCCTTTACTCACCTTCTAAATGTCTTTCAATCACACAGGTTGACAATCAAGATTAGTCATTGCAAGTACTGGGAATGAAGGGTGAAAGTACAGTCTCAGGTAAGTGCTAATGGTGGACTGGATAGACTGGAAATATGGGCTGACCCAAGCTAAAGAACAGGAATTTTCTCCCAGGTACAGGGAAGAGCTCATTCAAGGTCTCTGAATTGGAAAAGACCTTGGTTTCTCAACAGTTTGAAAAGCTATTGAAGCTAGCATGTAAGGGGAAACTAAAGGAGTAGCAGAGATTTGGGGAGCCTCGGACATCCTGAAGTCAGAGTCATGTAAGCTTTACAGTCTACTGTAGGTGAGAAACTCAGATTGTATTTAAAATATAGGAGAAAATTTTCACAATAGGAGATCCAGGTTTAGAGGAGGAAAAGTGGTAATGTGGCCTGTGTAGTTATTACAAATGAGATACTGGAGATAGAGTGAGTAGTAGCAGTGTAGATGAAGATAAATGAACATGGATGTCTTTTTCTGAAATAGTGAAAATAAAAACCGATACTATACAATGGCAGAAGTGCTATGTGGTGGGAAGCAGAGAAAATGAAGAGAGCAACACGTGGGCTTTTACTTTTCATCTGCTTTTATTTTTGGAGCTAGATCATGATCACATTAGCTATCAAGAAAACAGTCAAGTCAGTAGAACTGGAGCTCAGATGTGACCTACTCTGACAATTTTGAGACGATAGATGGTGTCTAAAGCCATAAGAAGATCTGAGCTATATAGAGAGATAAATAGAGACAGAAACTAAAACTAACCAGGATTAAGCCCAAGGAACAGCAACATCCCAAGAGTAGAAGAAATGAACTTATAATTAAAAAAAAACATAGAAAAGGTGATTTCAGAGGCAGGAATCAGAGAGTCAACAAGTCAAGGTAAGTTAAAGGAACAATTGGCACATGAAAGCAGGAGGGCATGGTGTCCATCGCAGAAGTGAGGGATTTGGGCTTTCACTTATGAAAATAATACTGTGATTCACAAATACTGAATTAGTGAACATATGTGATCGCTTGCCCTATCTTAGTATATCATGGGGCACAACAGTCACATAGAAATGGGGAATAGTACTCCTCTAAAAAGGAGAAGAGGAAAGTCTGATGGTAGAAAAGAGAAATCGGTCAAAGGCATTACTGAAAGTGGAAAAACCGTCCAACTAGAACAGGGTAAGAATATGTGGATTGGTCAGCTATCATATTGCTGGGCCAAAATTCCCAACACCCACCATCAAAAGGACTGCAGATTTATCATGCCCCATGGTGCTCAGGGAATTCAGTTGGTGCTTGGTTGACTCCAAGGCAGAAGTGTCATGGTGGGGAGAAACTACTCGAGCTATGGCAGCCCATAAATGCAGAGACAAGAAAGAGAAGAGCTGTCTGCAAGAATATACCCTTCCAGGGCCAGCCAGATAGCTCAGTGAATTAAAATGCCTCATTACGCAGACAGAGGGACCAGGGTTTGATCCCAGGCCTGCCGTGCTAGCCCCATCCCTCAGGGGGCACGCTGAGATGGTGATTCAAACTGGGCATCATGATGTGCACTTGTAATCCCAGCGCTTGGGAGGCTGAAAACAAGAGGACCACTATGAGTCCAATCTGTATAGTGAGACCCTGTAGACACTGTACTAAATACATAAAAAAGAATATAGCCTTCCAAGTTGCATTGCCAGTGACCTTTGTCTTCTGACAAAGCACCAGCTCCTAACAGCATAAGCAGCTATAAACTTGTTAGTGGGTTAATACACAGGCTGAGTACTATTGCCTCTATGTGGAGAAACCAGCTAAGAGAATATCCCTTATTATGTTACCACATGATGTAGGAAATCTGATTCTGTTTTTCCAAATCCCACGTTCTTTTTCCTATTCAGCTATGCTAGACCATGTTTATCCTTAGATAAAGATGTAGTCCTCTAAAAGATATACCTTGTGTTATTTTGAACCAATGCCTGTAATAAGTAAAGAATAAAAACATGCAAAGAAACTGTTTTTAGAGCTGGGTCTCTCTTATTTTGGACAAGCATCCATGGCTTGGAGGAACATCTACAAGGCCATGACAGGAGGCTTGCTTGGGAACATACTTAAGCTGACATGAGTGGTCAAGGCAGCTGAACAACCAATTTACTTGATTTTATTCCACTAACTTGACTGGTCATCGGATTGAACTGACCAGAAGGCATTGTCATACAAACACAGTTACCTCTTTCTAGAGGATGCAATCTATGCGTTATATGCTATTAACTATTTCAGGTCATGTGAGTTCTGCTGTTACTAAATGTTTATATATGTCATATATTTGGAATTAACTTTATATGAAGAATATGGAAACTTCAGAGATGAAGATGATGTTTTGTTTTTCTCTTCTTCAGCTGTGCCCCTTCAACAGAAATCAATCTTGATTAAATTAAGCAGAAATGAAATTCATAAAAAGATATTAAATAGTAGTTCATCCTTGAGATGAAAAGTGGGCAAGAGACAAAAACAGGATACATATTAGTTAATCAGCATTGCAACCTAAATTGGATAGTTCGGTCTGTTTTTCAAAACTTCAGAGAAACCGCTAAAGGGATAGAAAGCTATACATCTTTATTACTACTACTGTTTTCACTGTTACCGCTAATAAAAATATTGGTGATCACTCACAGTGAGATCCCCTCTTGTGGTCTTAGGCTTTTTATGTGTTTATACAAATCTAGAAATTAGTGCCTCCCCATTCAACATAAGAAGAAACCACAATTTAAAGAGATGTATCTTTCATAAGGCCACGTGATCCTTGATTGACAGATCCAAAGAGTAAGTCTACATAGAGCCAAAGCTATAGTCTTCATTTCTACTCTAAGTAGTTCAGCAAATCAAATTAAACTAATGAGATATCTGTCTAATTCATATATTATTCAAGTGCGAGTAGGCAGTAGAAGACAATTTGTTCTCTCATTTTCTCCTTGTCTCTTTCACTTTTCTTCTAGGACCCTTAAATTGTTGTGTGTGCATACAAGTGATGTTCAAGTTCAAATAAATCATGCAATATACTACTAAAGACAATGAATAATTGGCCATAAAAAGAGAGGAAGTGTTTTCAAATATTTACCTTTAAAGGATTAGTGAGAAATCACCTAAGATTGTGTAATCTACTAGTTTTGAGTTGAAAGAAGCAGAGTGTTTCTCTCCCTCACTCTATGAAAATTACAAACAGTTTTAGAAGGAAAAGACTTCTAAAAGATATATTGATCTCCAGTAAGTTGCCGACTCCAACATCTCATATTGAAAAGGGAAATCACAGCTTGAAGTTTGAATGCTGGGAAGAAAAGTAATGCCAAGAGACATTAACACTGGCTAATTCATCAGACTCATGATCAAAATCAGTTCCATAAGATTTTGGCCTAAAGAATGCTGAGATTGGTAAATGGTTTTGGAAGTTCCTGCAAGCAGGCATTATAATGATTGTGCTAATTAGAAATCAATCTTCTACTATTTGTATTTAGCTACTGATACAGATAGAAAATGAGTATACAGAACATTTTTCACTATGAATTAATTTTCCTCATTCTATCATAAATAAATATAAAGGTTTAGATTTCTGGGCAGGCAAAATATAAATATATTGCTTTTCTTTAAGATAAAAATACATAGAAAGTCCCTCTTGGCATTTTGTTTTCAAAATAGACCATTCCATGAAATTGCATGTGACTGATATGAGGAATAGATGGGAATTCATTACACATGGTGGCAAATATCGTTTCCATATACCACCAATGGCTGGTCCCAATACGATGGAAGCGACTTACCTATAAAATAAAATTTACATTTGTGTGTCATACGTATTCCATCTCTGTAAAATCCAAACTAAAATCATGCAAATGAGGGCACGTATTGAAAATAATGTTTGGAAAAGTTTTCAGGGAAGTGGTCACAGCCTCATGGGGACACTTTGAACTACAGCTAAAATAAATGAGTGTGCAGTAACCTCACCCAGAGACTCCTAATCAGACCGCTTTTGTTCTGCTGCTCACAGTTTAACTAGAAGTTCTTCTGCAGTACCTGCACAGATTCTCCTATTCATATGTAAATTGCATTAAAGTTGCTATTCTTTCTTCTCCACAATCTGCTTTTCAGCTAATAATAAAACTTACGAAGAGACGTCTTGAGTCGCGTGTGTGGCCATCGGAACAGTCTGGCATCGTACCAAGCCTACAGTGGCTGTCCTGATTGAAGGAGAAGCTAGATCTGTCTTTCCCTTTGGGCTCTATTTTCCCTTTGGGTTAAGACTACAGCAATTATGGGCTTCAGACATTTCCACTGAAGCGACACTGGGATGGCAACGGCAACTTCTTCGCTTTCCTCACAGCTGTGGTCAGAGAAGGGACGCGTGGATGGTCCCCACTGCGCAACAGGAGAAAGAAAGTCATGTGTTGATCAGAGACGACAGGGGACCGCACACCCCAGATCTACTCCTAGCTTTGCCAGTCACCTGCCAGAGGCCAGTAAGTAAGTTACAAAGGTTATAGGGACCTCCCTTTATTTTGCACAGGGATTCCCTGCCTGTGGCAAATACGTGCAAATTTCAAGGGCAACTGAGTCCCTTAGGCTTGCCCACTTACTCCTCTGATTTTTTTCTTCTTCTTCTCTTTTCTCCCCTTCTCCTTCATGGGACTTGCCAATCTTGCATGCAGTTGAGATATGCATACCCCAAGTTAAGGAACCTCGACTGTATTTTGAAACTATCAGATATAAACATAGCCACCATATCTGAGTTCTCGGGGAGTAACTCAGTTCAGCTTTGATGGAGTCATTTTATACTGCCACTTCTTCCTGCTTTTACAAGAGGCCTGTGGTTCTTAGTTTAACCAAAACAGAACACTTCAGTTCTGTATTTTCCTTGTTTCTCAGACTCTTAAAAGGTGAAGAAATAAAGCATATTTATGAATGTCTATGCCATTAGTGCAGGAAAAGGGCTAAGATGGAATATCAAATATAAACCACAGAACCCTTACAGGTATTGCTTTTAATGTGGCATAAGTGGTGTTTATTATTTAAAGTGGGGGCTTATAAATAACCTTATTAAAGTACTTTTGTGTTTTTTTATTTGGTTTGGTTTCAGGAGAGGAATTTTACATCAAGAGAGTTTCTGAGGATCAAATAATTATAGATTTTAGTGCCACCTTTTTTACTAATGACTATGATTTTGAGAAAATTACTTTCTCCCATGTATTAGTTCCCTCAAAGAAAAGAAATATATATATATATATATATATAATAGAATAGTCATATACATACAGATTTAAAATAAAGTATGGGTGAAAACATAGCTGGCAGGAATTTGGAAGAGAGTAACAATCAATATTCAGGGTCTCAAAATTTTTATTGCAAAAACATTTTCCTTCATAGGAAAAAGACCAATTGAAACCTGACTGAATAATTACTAGAAGCTTCAAAGAAAGTTGAGAGGTTATCTGACACCAGATTAACCATTAAAATAATTTTATATTTCAATCACACGACTGGCCTCATGCAGGCCCAGCTGGTCATTGTCACAGTAGTGGTTTTGCCTCCTGTGGCAGCCAGCACTCTAACCACCTCCCAAGCCAGAGGTGGTGGAGTCTCCCACTCAGAATCCATCTCTTATTCCCTGATTTGCCCCCTCTTCTTCTGACCTCCACAGCCTCTCTTTTAGGCTGCTTTCTCTCGTTTGTATGGTGTAAAATTTAACAAGTGATATTAAAGGTAATATTTCCCACAACTGTAGTTTCTGCTTCAGTACCGTGACGGTACAGCGAAAACGCTTACTCTGAGGTTTGCTCTTGTTTGGGGCGAATTTTTTTTTTTTCTTGCGCATATTTTACTGTCAGTTTCCTGACGTTTTTGTCAGCTTAGGACTGGAGGGCATAGGTGCTCGCAGCGGGTCTTACCACATTCTTATTCTCCATTGCATTTTCAGAGACTATGAAAAATAAAATAAAACCAGGAGTAGGGAAAGGGGACTGAGGAAGAGGGAGGAAGAGGGGCTCGTGTCAAAGGCGCAGGGCTGAGGCTACAAAAGCAGGCAGGCAGCCTTTTCCCTCACAGCTGGCATCCTGCGAGGTGCTCACCTCCCACCTGATTCAGAAACAGCCAGAGGTTTCCTTGGAAAGACTTGCCGGGCTTCACACCACCTCATCACGCAAGGCAGGTACACAGAAAACTGCAGGAACCTGCTTGCTGAAGAATCTCCCTTCCTCTCTCCTTTCACCTCCCCTCCCTCCTCCCTGCCCCCTTCCTCTCCCCTCCCCTCCCCCACCCACTTTTCTGATAAATACTGTGCAGAGTGTCTGCACGAAATATTTATTGTTTTTCTTGTAGCATCACCTCTCGATCTCATCAACTCTTCTGATCTTCTGCCCTTTGCTACTGGGCGCTTTTCTAATTCGCAAAAGAAAAAAAAAATGAGCAGGTGGACAAGTAGGCCGGCTTTCAAGAAGGGTTACTGTGGAATGCAATTTTTCTCACAACTTCCTGGCTTCTACAAACAAAGGAAACAAACAAAAACAGAACTGAACCTACTATCATTGGCGTTTGCTGAATTTTGATCTCAATACTTAAGTAACATAATGCCAACAACAGCAATAATTAGTGTAGTGTAGTTCAGATTCACCTTTCTAAGAGATCCTTGCTGCAATGCATCGTAATTTCTCTAAAAGCTTGTCTTCTCCCCAATTCTCTGAAGTTAAAAATCAGTGTTAACCGGTATATTATGAAAATACACTTTCTCAGACTTAATCTAAACTAGACCGTCTTACAAACATCAGAACATTATGGAAGTCGTATGCTGTATGAGCGATAATACACAGCTTCAGAAGCTGGGTTCTAGCAGCCAGCTCTCTTTAAAAAAACAAAAAACCTTTTTAGCATTTTAATTGCTTTATTAAAGTCTTTATTATCAAAGATTTTGTTTATTGCATCTACTTACTTGCTTTCATTAGAAAAAGAAAAGTTCAAACTTTTGACAATTTCAGGAAAAACAATTTCAGGAAAGACTGAAGTTTAGTTTTTAAACAATGCCCACAGTAGTCTGGTGTTCTTTGGAATATTAGAACAAAATAAAGCCTTTATTAGGACTTTAAAAAATGAAGAGGATAGTATCAAAATGAATTTAAAAAAATTTTTCCATGGCATGTGTGAAGAATTCTGAACACATTCAAAATAAGGACAAAGTCTGATATAGTTAGAAGAATCACACAGTAGGATTATCTTAGTCAGAATCTACTTGAGTATCAAGTAGTATAAATTCCTAACATAATTAAAGAATCAAAGGATTCCTACTTTTACTGATTTGATATGTATCATAAATTGTTTTGTGAGAAAGACAGTGATGCATAATTTCAAAAACATCTTTTTATATGTATACAGTTCTTATTTTGCATTTTAAAAAGCATTTTCTTTAATTTAAATTGAGAAATGATTTCTCCATCTATGGAGTGTAGGCTGAGTTTTGATCTTTGTATAGATTACAGGAATATTTAATCAAGTCAAGTAACATCTCTATCTCCTCAGCAGTTTATGATGATTTATGAATATTTTACTTATCTTGAAGAAAGAATGCAACATTCCTTGTGAAAAACTAAAAGAAAATCAGTTCTGCTGATTTCTTGATGTGACAAGATAAGCTCTGATTCTGCTACAATTGCATCTTTTCTTTGACATTGGTCTTTTTACTTTACTTGGTTCAGCTATGGTCTTGATTTAAAAAGAAATACATAAAATTCATGGATTTTCTGAAAAGGTGATTTAAATGGAATTCCCTTTTATTTAATTTTTATATCCAAGAAAAATTGTTCTGCTGAGATCTGTTGCTGTGAGAGAAGCAGGCGGATATCCAGAGCTTAAGAGACTTCAGTGGTTGGATGAGGGCCATTGGGCAATCTCTACATGCACAAAATTAGTAGAGTTTATCAATTAAGAAATGGGTCTTATATACATGCCTTGAGATGGACAAAATCTTTTAATAAAGTGCAAGACGGGCCTAGTTCTAAGAAGACTCTCAAAGGGAACTCCATTGTGGGTATGGAGAGAAGAAACAGTCTTGTTAGGATGGTAGAGGTAGACAGAGCTCGTGCCATGGACTTTTCTGTGACTCAGCTCTCTCCTTGGTGTCTTCTTTCAGTACTGTGAACAACTTTTTTAGCTGGAGAAGTTAAGTGATTTTGTGCCGTGAAGCTCTGACATCACTGAACACTCAGAGGCTAGCAATTAGAACATTCAGGAAGTGGCTGGGAACAGTTAGGGCACAAAGGCTGTCTCTGGCTTGAAATTCTTTCCCTCTTGAGCTTCAAAGTCAACAAACTCTTTCAAATTAGCATGTTTACAGGGCATAAGGGAGAACAGAGCTGGTTATCAAGAATTCAGCTTGGTCTGGGAAGATGGCTTACTAGAATAAACACTTGCCTGGCAAGCGCAAGGACCTGAGTTCAATCCCCAATTCTGAAAAAAAAAAATCAGTTTAAAGTAGGATTGTCTAACCTACAAGGGTCTTTCTTCTTCTCTGTCTTAAAAGATGTTGAAGGGTGTGTGAAGAATGAGGGTGATGAGGGTATTTCCAAATCCTGAAAGAAGCTGACTAGAGCAACGTGAACTAGTACACCATCACCAATCTTAGACTGGACATCAGATGGTGATTATTGCATTTGAATGAGGATGAAAGAGCCCCGAAGCCCAGAAGCCTTCAGATCCCCGGCAGATGCCTTCTTCAAAGGTATGAACATTAAGCCTGGAGAGTTTGTTGTACATCTTATTTGCATTTGACTGTAGCAGAGACAAAGTGAATTTTGTGAAGTCTCATTCTCTTTTCACTAGTGATCTTGTAATTAAACATTACAGGGCAAGAGTGAAGAGTTATTTACCTTAAAAGCTCAGAATACTGGCCCGGGAAATGGCTCAGTAGAATAAGTGCTTGCCTGGCAAGTGCAAGGGCCTGAGTTCAATCCCCAGTGSTGAAGAAAAAAATAAAGCTCAGAATACTGAACAAAACAGAGTGTGAGAGGGTTTAACTCTTCTCACGAGCTCCAAGAGAGTACTTACCTTGAGTTTTACATGTACCAACACACTTACAGAGAACATGAAGTTTCATGGTTATGTGTATGTGGGGAATATTGATTTTATGTGTTTTTCTTATGCAGTAGAATTGCTAAGAAAAAGAGAAAGGGCGAATTTGTGTTTTGACCACCTCAATGTAAAATGCTTTTATTACATACCCATGCAGGAGATAAGGTTCAGACTGATAGAAAAGTGACATCACTTATAGTAGCATTTAAATAGTATTTATTTCTCACTATCCTCAATGTGTGCAGAGGAAAGGGGAAGAAATCTTTTCCCTAGAAAAAGTAATAATCATCAAAAGGAAAAGGTGGAAAATTCTGGAGATTAAGGTGTTTAAAAATATTTCTAAAATGTCTACATCTTTTAATTTAAGTGGTAATAAAAACATAGGTTATAAAGCATAGAAAATCATACTTCACTAGACCACTTCACTCTCTCTTGAGTGTATTCTCATATAGGAAAAAGAATACCTGAAAAATGTCTAGAATGTTTGAAATGCAAGAGACCTAGGAATTCTAAGAAAATTAAGCTAAATAAAAAAATTCTCATTAGTCTCACAAATCCACCATTGTACAAGGAAGACTAATGTTCCAACTGCTGAACTTTTGTCATCTCCCAGCACTTAGAGCATTTCCCAAGTCTACTGATTTTCATAGAAAGAATAAAAGGCAGAGTGGGGTAAATAAAATGCACTGCTTTGTCCCACCTCATGGCCAACACAGGATTCTACAACAACCAGTGCACTGTGTTGGTCTTAAATGCCCTAAGTGAAAATTAACTTTTCTTCCCACAGGATAAATTTTTATCTCTTTGTTATTATGAAACA